>JASDQU011179417.1:9264-20844 GCA_032191745.1 Picea mariana | reverse complement strand
TCAGTTAAGCTCTTTTCTGACTCCTTTTCAAAAAGTGAAAAGATTGTCAAGTGAAATTGTCTCTTTCACACTCGTAAATTGGAAAAGGAAATTTACGTACAAGTTCATCCTTTTTTCACACCAAGTAGACTATAGGTCATGAAAAAGGAAATTTGTTGGCATTAAGTTGTGATTGCATCTCATGCCCTTTCTTTCAGTATTGAGCCTATAACTAATTCTCGCTTTGCATTATAAACTGTTTGCCTCAATATTTTTTCATCCTCCACCAATAAGAGCCTCATTTATATCCTTCACAATTTGACACCCTATTCCCATGAGTGAATATTCCCCCGAGTGCCCATTTCCTGCATGCATCTCCTTGCATTGAACATAGGTATGTTCCACTGATGGAACTAGTTTTTCTTAGTTATGACATTTGTTTCCTCCTTTGTATCATAACATTCATTTGTCTATGAAAAAACAAAAAAAAAGATGGGCGGGAAGGGAGTATTATATTATGTTGGCAGTAGTTGTGTCGCCTTTGAACAGATCACAAAGTTATTGAGTCCATTTTTCATCATAATTTTGGGTTTAGCATGCCCTTAGGAAGCTGAGCTCGTTATAGAGAGTTTTCTCTATGGACTAGTTACTCTTCCAGTCCCTATCGATAATTTCATTGATGCCTCCTGCATATCATGGTTTCATCATCAAGTCTATGTTTTCAGAGTCTTCCATATGTCTCATGCTCTTGTTCAGAGGAAGTCTATCAACCCGTGTCAACCATTCCTCAGAACTCTTGACTTTGCATGTCGTCCATAACCTCAGTTTGTCTCACAATCACATGATATTGTATTCCTATCATGCACCCTGGTCCCACTTTCATCATTGGTATGTAACCTTGAACCCATCAGTCGACAGTTCATCATTGGTCATTTACTGGGTGGTTTCCCTTGTGTTCGATGACAAGACATTTATTCACACATTGGCATTCTTGTAGTGTCTTTCATTCCATTAGCCTTATTGGTGGTTTCCTCTCCTTTGTCATTAATTTTCATCATTGGATGTTATTCAGAGGGTATTTTTTGTGTACCGCTTGCACTTGGCACATGCGAAAGATGCGCATGTCCGTTGGTTCGTGAAAATGTTCTTCGTTCAATTTCACCCAAATCATGAAGCTCCTTCTTTGTACCTCGTGCTGAATGATGAGAGACACCTTAATGCTCTCCTTTCAGTGGGTCTCCTTCCATCGAATTCAGCTCATCTATTCTAGAAATGAGATGTAGAGTCTTATGAGTATCTTGAGGCTTCTAGTCTTTAGTGGCAGGTTCTCTCACCATCGATAGTTGGGAATACATCAATGTCTCCTGATAGATGGATTATTCAAGTTTTTGACCCTGACTCCTTTATTCACACTTGTAAGAATGTACTCGGTGCCTTGATCCTACTTTCATTATCAGCATGATGTCTCGTGTTTGTTAACGGTATACCTCAATGACCAGTAATCAAATGATGTCTCATTGTGTTCGACCTCAACTCCTTTATTCACATAATGTAGACTTGCACCTTTGGCAGATTGTGTAGAAGACTTGAAGACATCAGTATGTGGCCATAGATTTCTTGATTTGCTTCTTTCCTTTTCATTGGATCAGTACCTATATGACTTCAGTGATCATGGGATATCAGATTGTACTCCATCATATACAATTATCTTCATATTGATTTTGATACTGGTTCTACTAGGCCTTGTTCATGACTATGACAACCTTTGGCCTGTAACCACATTTGTATTTTCCTATTCATGGCCATGGGAAATTTTTTGGTATATTTTCACATGGATCTGTAGTTTAATTCAAATTGGTAGTCATGTATTAAAAGTCAGTGAAAAATGTAATGAGAAACTAGTTCTTCCAGTTGGTTTCCCATCACTCCACTTATGGGTTTTTATAATGTATTTCAACCATCGTAGATACCCCTCTAACCTCACACATTAGGGGGCATCTGTTATAGCAATATTTTCCTCACCCCATCAAATCTTGCACAAAGGGCCTTTTTCAATTTCGCTATGCAGAATTTTCATCCCTTTTTGCAAATTCGAGAGCTAAAAAATACATTTTTTCCACATGTACACACCTTGCCTCCTATACAACATGTGTATACACAGGCTGCACCACTACATCCCATGTACATTGGGATTTGTGACCAAAAATGAAAAATGGTGTCGGGTTTCCATGTCATGACAAGAGATCTATGATCCTTGGCCTTCCATATACTAGAAACGTTTCGACTCAACCCTTCAATTCCATTTATAGGCTATAAATGGGCCAATTCTGAGCTACGGAAAAGTGGATATTCATAAATTTCATCATCCAAATCTTATTTGTAACTCTATAATATACATGGTGTATATGATCACATACCTCCAAACCTTCCTTAACTTTAACAACAAGAGACTAGCATTTTCATCAAACTTTACTCTAGTCTCACATGACTAGTTTTGGATTAGTCAACAACCCTAACTTGAAATAATAATAAATATGTACATGTAATGAATAAAGATATGAAAATAGTACACAATTTTATTTGGTGTGTTTTATACAGTTCTTCCAGGTGTCACTACTTGGAACCTCTCAGAAAAGGAGCTATAGAAAAAATGGCATACCTTGTTGAATTCTGACTTATTCTAGAGAGCGAACTTGTAGAGCGTGCCCCGCACAGCATATTTGTTGTATGGATCTGAAAATTGTACAAAAAATAATATAGACTGTACTCTAAACAACACATTTGTTATTACTAAATTTGGATCTGTTATTAAGAAATTATGATGTTTTTACCCAAAACACTTGTTTTAGACTAGTTTCAGGACTAGCCACAAACCCTATTTTCCATGGAGTGTAACTCCAAAAATACAACGAACCACAAGCTAAAATGTGTACCACATCTACTTGTATATGTTTCCTTAATGGAATCCCAATTTCATGATCTAAATAATTCTAGAACAAAATTTATTGCGAAAATAGTGAGATGACCTATAAATAACATACCTTAGAAAACATCATCAAAATAATTTATCCTCCCTTGAATTTTGGCCTTATTTACTTCACCTTCCCTCTGAAATTATGCTTAGATATACTTTGGTTACCTCAGTCACCTTTATACCCCACAGATATGGGTAACCCCCTTCTGCACTCCCCGACGTGTACAAGTGTACATTCTTCCGAGGTGTAAAGTATTCATGGGGTATAAACAGGACTGAGAACAAAGACCTTTGAATCAAGAAGATAACATGATCTGCAACCAACACTCAAGTTCCTTAATAACCCATTGATGTCGGAAGGGGAGGGAATATTTCCATGCATAGTGAGATCATGGGATCCTGAATAGGAATATTTAATGATCCAAGGGTAGTAGATCAATATAACCATGTAGGGAATATATTTTATGATAGGGTTTCCCCAACTAGGGGTGCTACTAGAGACACATGCACCAATTCCTTGAGAGAGGCAAGTAGATGAGTTCCTGGATTGAAATCCTATCCTTAGTGCAAGGATCCATGATTTTCATATCCAAATGTGGGATATTGAGTGGTTGGAGACCCAAGAGGTGGCTACTGTAGTGATTCAAATATTGGTGATTCATGCATTACATAAAGTTTTAGGGGGGAATATGATTATAGTGGAGAGGGTGTTATGTGGGACCCACTTTCAGAGGATGTATATTTTTTTTATGGTTCTTAAGAACCAAAATTCATCATGTAGGAGGGCCTCAAGAGGAAACTATAACTTTTGGAAATCTCTATGCTCCTTCTTCTTTGATCAGATTCCTACACTGTGTACCTGTGTGTATATCCATGATGGGGGGTTGCAGGAGCCTTGGATGTTATGATGGGGTTAGCTAATGAAAATGGGATGAGGTGTTAGGCTCAAGATTTTTCTTAGAGAAGACGTATTTTCACACTGGGATCATATCCCAATCATGATTGAGGACTACCCATATATGGGAATGGACTACAAGAGAAATCTTTAGTTACCTTTACCAGTTGGTTGGGACTAGGGGTCGGATGGTGAGTAAAAAACATGTATTTATTATATATATGTTAACTTATTTTACTAGTATGTGTCAATATATGGTATCGAAAATATTTTTGTATGAAACTTACATATATTTCTTTGGTGAGGATGGAGGTATAGGAACCACACAAAGAGGGTGGTCCTCCTATAGATATAGGCCCATCGAGATCAATTGGTTGAGACTAGAGATATTGTGAGCTACTATATTATCTCCATGAAAATTTGGAAAACCTAATGAATGGTGTGTTAAACCATATATGACACATACTTTATCGCCATTATGTGACATCTTGCATGGGGCCACCACCAGAGCGATGCTCTATCTTGCGTGAGGTAGGGACCATGGGTCAGGTGATGTGAGACCTTTCATCAGGGGACATGGTTCCATTGGCACAAAATTATGAATTGTATGAGGATGAGTATCATGGTTTTCTTTCATCTCCCAAATTTTAGATGTATTTATCATGCTATGGACATGCCAACTATATTGCAAAGTAGTGGACTCAAACCAATACAATGCTTTATGATGTTTTGATTTCAATATGATAATGGACATATACAAATTCTTTTTTATGAATTCCATGGTTTGATTATGTACAAATGTATTCATTATACATTATATGAATGAACATGGTTATCTTCTTACACATGCATTTGCTAAATCAGGCATACTTCCCATTCATGACCCACTAGCTGAATAAGGACATAGGATTTGAGTTAGTGATAACATTGTTTCTATGCATCGGGATGTAATGATGGTTTTTGAATGGAGACAACAATAGGAAAGGAAAGATTATCATCATGTGAATAGGACTAGGAGGGTCCAAATATTTTCTCTCTCACATAGTAAATTAAATTCTCACATCCATTGATCCCATCCTGTACTAAAACTCCGACAACAATGAAGTTTGAAGAAGAAATGTAGAGGATAAAATCATTTTCAAAATATGGGGTACTAATAAAAGGAACTATTTCAAGGGCATATAATAAAATTGAATTATTATGATCTTTGTCATCCTAAAAAAATGTGATACTTTAATGTAACAAGAATAAGAACCCATGGGCAATAGTAGCATAGTCTAGAATGAACAATCGTAGGAAGTTGGTTTTCCCCTGTAGACTCTGCAATTTCCATATACTGTGAAGGGGAGGTAGCTTAGAAATGGACTAAACCTTAAGGGTATGAATAGTGATGCCAACCTTGGACACAATGAATCCAAAAATATTTGCTCTATCACTACATGACTTCTTTACTCTCCGAAATCATTCTTCCTGCAAATAAACTAGGAAAAATATTAAAAAATATTACATGTATCCCCATAACATAATAGTATACTTTTTCATAAAGAAAAAGCACTCAGTTTTTTAAGAAAGAAAATTTAGATCTCATTTCAATCTTACACAAAAATACACGTTTAACTTTTCTTTGTTTCAGTAGAGAGATAATGTTCACATAGTGTACCTTCTTTGTTTTAGTATACAAATAGTTATCACCTCCTGTATCTTCAAGAAGCTTGGGGATTCATGTATAGTGAAAGAACATTTGAAAGGAAACATCTAGACTTATAATGAGAATGTGAAAGGAAACTTCAAGGCTGACAATGCAACAAAGGGAAGGCCAGACTGAGAGTGGCCCTCGTGATATGATTCAGGCCATGGTAAGGGGCCTGACCAGAATATGGATGATCAAGTAAAAGAATAAGTATGAGGGTTTTGCATGGGACTCAACCTTTTCTATTAGACACAAATTCTGCATGGAATCCAGTGTGCATGGTTGGACGCGTAATAAAGGGTAGGAGAAATTTATATGTTATAAATATGGGTTAATCACATAAAAATTTAATGTCATGAATTAATGCTATCCTCAAGGCTATCATTAATCTACCTCACCATATTGTAATGAAAACATATTGTTTATTTCCTAATTTTCAAATGAAACACATCGTTATGAGGCTAAATAAGACCTCAATTTTTTCAATTGGTTAAACAAATGTGTTGTAAGTATTTAACCGGTTGAGAAAAAGTGTTAAATGAAATATTAACTAAAAACATTAGGTTAAATACTTGGATTTGTGTGCCATAGTTATTGAAAGATTGGAATCTATTTTTAATAGTCCCTATTGCCTTAAGGCAGGGACAATAAAACATTTTTGTGCTATTATTCTTTTGAAATTCATTAGTACTTGAACATAGTAAGATATTTTGTTTCATTAAATATAAGAGAAATATATTGCACTTTCATAACTCGGTTGAAGTACTTATTGGTCCTTTCCCTTCTGGCTACAAGGACTATTGGTAAACGATTTTTCATTCTCCTATTAAACTTTGCATGCATACCCACTATTTTAACCAAAATTTTGATAAAGGTATACAATTTTTCAATGCAAATTTTATTTTTAGGCATAAGTTTTTAGTTTGAGGCCTTATTTGGCCTCATATCGAGGCAAGGGTGAAATATTTGGTTTGAAACTTATGAAATCAAGGTTTCATTACGGTGCATTAAGGTGTACATCATTTGAAGTGAATTAATGCTATCATTATTTCATAGACATTTAATGTTTAAAATGTCTACGCTTTTTGTCTATGGTATCCTAAGTAATTCCAATTATAGTTATGTTGCATTGTCCAAAGGATGTAGATGAGTGTTGTGTAGTTAAGAATTGTCTAGTTGTAGGTTGCATCAAATATCAACATCTATTTCTTCCTAGAAAGAAACATCCATTTACTCATAAATTCAACATCAATTTCCTCATATTTTTGCAGATATTCTTCCATCTATCTTGTATGCTATTTCCTTTGTTCGTTATTTCATTTGATCCTAGCAAGATGAGAATGGATGAAGGTTGGCTTGAGCTCAAGATGAGTTACCACAAGTGAAATTCCATGGATCTTGTCAAATATGGTTATACTAGGAAAAACACAACTTATCTAGAAGAAGTGTTCTCCTACAAGTACACAAAACTAAAAAGTGGTAAATTACCTTGTCAGTCATCCAACTCTTGCTTCCTTGCTTCATTATCATAGAGTGTTGTAAAGGAAAATAGATCGCTAACGCTATGTATGTCTCTTCAATGTTCTCAATTCCCTAGCTTATTTGTCTATGGCTTTTCTGTAACAACAAATTAATAACTTATTTGCTTGTGATTTCACTCTGTACATTTTTTTGTCTAGATCTTGCAACCATTGCATGAAGATGTCTCTTGTTTCCAACTAGACTTGTTGGTCATCTGCACAAGGATTTCACACAAAATCAAATATGTTTTTGTATCACTTTTCTTATGTTTGCAATGCAATATCACATTAATATTTATTCTACTTACCGTTGCTTTCCTTTACATAATGTTTTGCAGTTATATTTTTGTCCCTGGAGTAAGGAATATAGATCTCAAAACCTTTTACTCTATAAATCCTCAATCCAAAAATAAAACAAAGTTCAACTAGAGGAAATGGATCCTGAAAAGCATGTTGGCACACATTATTTCCCTCATCCCGAGATCATAAAATCAACTTTACATTGAAGAAGATGACTAATAAATATAATAACATGCAGAATCAGATCAGGTATTAGATAAAATTGTTGAAGGGGGTTTATGGTCAAACATACTTACCTATTGCAATAACATTGTCCTCTTTTCTGTCTTCCTTTCTTTACCTCTAAAACAATAGAGAAACTATTATAGCACTCCACACCTCTACATGATGGATAATTAATCAAAATATCTACCAAAAAAATCTTCCATGCAGATGCTACACCTATATGTCTGCCCCACCTTGATGTGCCTCTTCCATTACAAAGAACACAACATTCATATTGGATTAATACATTGTCTTAAAATTGAATATGCACTCATATCAATCATACATGTTGCACTCATCTCAGTCATACATGACTCCATTAATTACTTGATATGAAGTTTCCATCATTAGGTAAATAGTAAGGTTGAAGTCGAAACATTCTTTCACTTGTCGTTTATAATCTTGTTGTATCCAACGTTGTGATTTACTGGCCTTAACTATATCTGGTTGTAACTCCAAGAAACTATTATTGAGCATGGAACTGCCATTTTTAAAGGACGGGAGGAATTTTTCCTTTCTATCACCGAATGAAATAAAGGTTATTTAATAATGGTTATTTAATGACTTTCTATTATGGAATGAAATCATATTGATTGAAAGCATGAAATAAAAAAAGAAATTTTGAATAATGTAGGCACCTTGCCAAGTGTTTTGTAATTCATTTAAAAATTAAATAAATAAATAAGGATTCATTACCAAGACATTGTTAAGCTCAAAATATTGCATGCATGTATTACACATGTAGCCTTCCATTTGATTACCTTTCACTAAAGACTGTTAGCTTTAGAGGATTCTTGATTTGCAAGGAAAAATATTTGTTGATACTTTTGATATGCGAGGCTTATTTTCTTATGCAACAATTCATTGCCCTCGGAGCTTAGAATGGAAAGGGATTGCACAGTAATATCTCATTGAATATCATCTTTATGACTTTAGCACCTTAGTGGAAATAATATAGATGGTATACTTTCCTACAACATAGAAGAGTTATACCCAGACATCTAAAGAGACACTTGAATTAAATTATCGTTAGATGCATTTTAGAACGCCTTCTTGAGCCACTACAATAATATATGTGATTCAATGAAAGTTTGAACTCAATATCTACATCTCTGCAACTAAGTCCTTCACAAGCCCAAACTAACCCTTAGTTCATAAATCAATTACATAAATCCTTCGACATCAAGAAATTTCTATTGTGAATTATGTAACCACATAGAGCACAATACAACACAACATAATTCTCCCTAACTCGCCATGTGAAGAACAAAAAAAAGTAGCATTGCATCATGAAAAACCTCTGACTAATACACATTACACCTGGATTATTAATACAGATTCACAGACCCATGGAATTCTAGTAATGACATATATTTCAATAATCAATTGGGTATTCTAATTTTTTCAATTTTTACATATTCATTCATTTATTATTCCATAAAATATTTTTAGATAACAGAAAGAAATCTAGAATTTAGTTATAGAGTTCTAAAAATAAATCAAAAGATTGGTACATCTCCAAGGGAAACATCCCATACTTTAAAACTTTTTCTAAAGAAGATTACAATGTTGATGAAGCATTCTTATGCTTTTCCAAGACCGGGACAATGAATGGACCTAATCAAGAGACTTTTAACATGTCATAGTCTCTCCCACTATCTTTAAACAATTTTAAATAAATAATGTAAGTAGTCGGTAAATAATAACTAGGTTTTTATTCTTGAATTTCAGTTCATGTTTTGGAATTTGTGGAAGTATCACGGAAGGGTTCTCTCTAAGCTGCATGCAAACCAAGTGGTGGCTACATGCACTACATGATAACTTTTGGTTAGATTGCAGATCTCAAAAATGACACACTGTGGGTGGTGGGTACCTGAAAAGGTAGGACCCACCTCACATGTCATTCTTTCAACGTATGTTGTTTTATTTTTAACATATAAGATTCTTTATATATCATCCCTTATATGCAAGGTTGACTTTTTTATATAAATATCATATTTTGTAATTGTAATTGAATTTATAATAAAACATGTCATAGTGTCATGAGCCTTCTCTAAATACATTGTATTTCACCTTGAATAATAATAAGCAACGTAGCCCAAAAATATCCTTGTGAATATAATATTCAATTTATAGCCAACATGTTTTCATAAAAAAAAATTCCCTTCGAAAATGCTAAGTGTAAGTAGAGGATTAGTTTGACATAAAATGGAAAAAAAATGTTTTCAAATCCAACCAAAAAGAGACTAACCATAATTTTTTTTTATATTACTCAATATGCAAAACAACACTTCCTTAATAAAAAATAAGTTATCTCCTCCTGTTTCAAAACAAGATAAAAAAAGAGACCAATCATAACATTTTTTATATTACTCTCAGTCACATGAGGTTTCCGTGACAACATAAATGAATTTCACATAGATTTTTTGAACCAACAACATTCAATTCCATTCGTAATGTAGATAGAAGATAACACCTCTTCATTCATGTAGTTGGGGCATGTTGTTAAAGGAACCTTGAAAACTTACAAAGTGGAATTGAAATGTAGAGACGAGGAAACATGGAAATGAAACCTATGAGTCAAAGGTGTTAAATAACAGACGTTTCTCTCCTCACATCAGAAAATCCTCACCCTTACAATTCCCCCGAATAAAGATGAAACCAATCCTAATCATAGACAAAGATGAAGCCAATGTAATTAATGCACATTAATTATTATATTTTAAATCGTTTACCCAAAACGAAGATAATGAGAAATAAATATAACATAATAAATGATTGAACAACTAACTTTTTACATCATATTTGCATCTTTGTACTTGAAATTTTTATATCATATTTACATCTATGTACTTCAACATTTTATAATACAACCTTTCATTTTACCTTCTCATGAAAAACTCACTTCTAAAATTTCTTTAATAACTTCAAGATTTTATAATGCAACCTTTCATTTTACCTTCTCATAGAAAACTCCCTTTGAAATTTTAATGGCTTTTAACCCATGAACTATCACAATTCTTAATGCTAGTAAACAAATCCCCAAAAGAAGGTACTTGTTGCCTTGAAGCTTGTTTTGTTTAGTAAGAAAGATCATCTTGTTTAGTAAGAAAGGTGTTATGAGTTCAAATTTCATTGAAAGCATTGATAATAATTTTTCAATTATTGTGTAAGTTCCCAAGTTTTACATTAAGAGTTAAAGGGAAGATCGAGCTATCCCAAAAATGATGTGCTATAGAAATAATTTGGTACTATGTGAGAGAGAGTTAAATCGATGAACTAAAGAGAACTAGGGTTGCAATAAATATTAATAAAAGTAGTTACTCTCAATATTAATAAAATTGAGGTTTACAACTGAGCCAAGTTTGGGTAGATATCCTCCAAATATAATCAACTTCTTGTGGAACTATAGAAATGGCCATGATATTATTTAAACTCGAATCCAATAATACCTAATGTTAAAAATAATGACATCAGGTACATTTTATATTTTTTCGGACTTGTGTAACCATCGTAACCAATCACCTGTGGCCTTGGACACACAACTAGGCTATAAGAATAGTTGGTTGGGGAATTGGTTCAATTTCAACAACGGTTGTCTATGGAAAACACAAATGAAACAAACAACACCCCCCTTTTTCTATGTTAAAAAATCATAAGTAAGCAAATAGAATGAAATATTGATGATCTCTTAGGCGAGATGAAAGACCTAACGAACTAGAAACAACCCCTTGATCTCTTTTCCTAGTAACTACAATCTTAAGACCCCAATTTATCATAAAAATCATAATTCAAATGTTGTTCCATTCTAAGTGTAGTAATTCAAGTTGGGTTGTGCCATTCTAAGTGTAGTGATTCAATTTGGCCTCTCAATTTATAGGGTTCAAACTCTTAGTATTTTTCTTAAAATCCTAAGTTTGGTTTTAGTAGTAGCAAATCATTATTCCCTTTATATATA
>JASDQU011179416.1:1495-13355 GCA_032191745.1 Picea mariana | reverse complement strand
CTCAATAAGATGATGATAAAAAATAAGTATCCTATGCCCTGCATTGATGACTTTTTTGATCAAATTGGGGAGGCTAAAATATTTTGAAAGATAGACTTGTGGTCAGGATATCATCAAGATAGGATTAAAGAAGAATATATTCATAAGACTAATTTCTAAACCAAGTATGGACACTGTGAGTTTGTAGTAGTACCCTTTGGTTTAACTAATGCACCAATGACATTTAGGTGCTTAATGAAAAGGTGTGTTGAGGAAATATTTAGAAAATTTTGTGATTGTTATCATTAATGACATACTAATTTATTCAAAGAGCAGAGAATAACATGAAGAACAACTAAGAGTGGTGTTACAAACACTTAGAGAACTTCAATTGTACCTAAAGGTCAATAAATGTAAATTTTACCAGGATCAAGTACAATATTTAGGACAAGTAATTTTAGGAGAAGGGATTTTAGTTGACCCTGAAAGGTTCAAAGCCATTTTAGACTAGCTGGTATCAAAGGATGCCCCAGATGTCCAATGTTTTATGGGTATCTGATGCAGGAGCATCGTTGGCAAGTGCGCAAAGAAGGGACCACTCAACATGTGAGAGTTATTCCAGAAATTCAACGTTCACAGTTGCAACTGATTTTGAAATCCACCTTAACTCAGTGCTGGAATTTACCTTTGGAGGCACGCTTGAACTAGTGCCGAATTTTACCCTTTGAAGCAAATTTTGAAAGTCCCAACCGGAGCAGGAGTTTCCACTACGGCTCTGGAATGCGACTGAACTAAGATAGCGTAGGATGACTTTTAGATTAGGCAAGTAGCCAGGGGAAACCATAGAAATCGTTTTTAGTTAAGTAGAAGTTTGTACGCCTAGTTGGGGTTAGCTGCAACAAAGAGAGAAATTAGTTGTAAGGGAGAACTGCAAGTTAGCAGGAGATCTCAGTTTTTGAGTTACTGTAATTTGAATGTATTTTGTAGCCATTGGGCACTTGTGAATATAACAAGAGGGAAAATTGATCCAAATGCATGTTGTGCAGTTGTGTTTACATTTTCCTATCTTTTCTATTATTCTTGTGTCCCATAAACAAGTGAATGAAACGGTGACTGTGAGTTTTCTAGTTTCAATTGTTTCTCTTCATTGAATCTCTGCAAGGTGTGCATCAAGCAAGGAGAGAAGACCAGGAAATCAGGAGGAATCTCTCTGTGAGAAACCCCTTGGATCCAAGTTATCAAAATCCCTTAGACGCAAGGAGTGCGCCGAAATTCAAGGCCTACACAAGGCGAAGCTCAAGAGGAATAACGTTTCAAAGAAGCGTTATCGAGACCCAGAAAATCCCATCTCCTAGGAAGAAGCGAAGACCGAGTCTTCGAAGACTTAGAAAATCTTCTAAGTCAGAAGTGAGTAAAATCTCTCGAGGAGAAACGTTGAAAACCTCGCAAGTTGTTGGATAAGGTGGAACTATGAGGAGGTTAGAGGTGAGGGCGAGTCTCGGAGATATGAACAAACGATGGAAATTTCTCAAGGAGAAACGTCGAAACCCCGCAAGCCATTGGATAAGGTGGAACTGCGAGGAGGTTGGCGGTGAGGGTGAGATCTCGAAGATCTGAATGGACGGTGGAGAGTCCTCGAGGAGAAACATTGAAACCCCACAAGTCCTTGGATAAGGTGGAGATGTGAGGAGATTAGTGACGAGGGCTTCTTGACGTCCAAAGCTCAGGAGAAATAGTGGCCATCGATCTCAGATAGATCTGGACCATCGGTTCACATCGCGATTTTGGGTATCGCAAGTTGGAAGGACAGAGGTCCTTGTCTCCCAAAACCCCAAATCGTGAAATAGCGAAATAGCGAGGTTGCACATGGACCATAGACCTCAGGGATTATTATGAGTCATTGATTGAACACCAAGATATTTTGGCATTTCATAAATCGAGGATTCCAAGGAGTGGGGACAGAGGTCCTTGTCTCCCAAAACCCCGAATCGCGAAATAGCGAAATAGCGAGGTTGGACATGGATCGTAGATCTAAGGTCATCGGGATTTTGGCATTTCGGCAACTAGGGATTCCAAGGAGCATGGATTTCCCTTGTACCCTAATTTCACAAACCGCAAAACCTGAAGGAATAAGCGCTGGAACCTGAGCCTAGTTAGAGGTCGTGGCTCTTGGTCGTGTGCTATGGGAGCTCATGGTTGACACTTGCAAAAGTCAACTGAGCATTTGTGGGGGACCTGTGTGTTCATTCGAAGGGTTCCATTTTGGAACCAAAAGAGCCATTTCGGCTCCGAAATAGGAAGATCCTGACTGGGAGGTCGCGCAGCCCTTAAGAGGGATAAGGGGTCGGCATCAGGTGGTATCATAGCCTAAGTTTTTCATCTGTAGAATTCAGGTGAGGGAGGAAAAGAGGGAGAAAGAGAACTCAGAGTTTTACCCTGTGTGTGACAGATAGTTGACATAATGCCACCAAGAAGACGAGATCCGCCTTTAGCCAACCATGTTGTAGAGAGGGAGATGCAAGAGCTTCACACCCAATTGGAAACAATGGAAGCAGGACAGAGAAGAGCACCTGACGTTGGGGATGTCAGTGATACAGAAAGTGAAGAGGTTGAGGTTGAAGAAGCTGTAGGAGAGGATACTGCAGAAGAACGTTTGTTGAGAGAAGTTGCCAGATTGGGAGGCAGAGCTAACATAGAGGTCCCCATGTACGAGGGAAACCTAGATACTGAAGAACTATTAGACTGGATAAGGTCCATGGACAAACACTTCTACTATGAAGATTTCTATGAGGAGAAGAAGGTGAAGCAGGCAGTCACCAGGCTAAAAGGGCATGCATCACTGTGGTGGGACGAACTACAGGCTGAGAGGAGAAGTAAAGGTAAATAGAGGATAATGAGTTGGGACAAGATGGTATCCAAACTTAAGGCTAAGTTCATACCCAAAGACTACCAGATCAATCTGTTCAGGAAGCTACAGAACCTGAGACAGAAAGGGATGACAGTCAAGGAGTACACTAAGGAGTTCTACCGACTGAACATCAGAACTGAACAAAGGGAGAGAGACGAAGAAAGAGTTTCTAGATATATAAATGGCTTGAGATATGAAATCCAGGACAAACTTAGCATGATGTTAGTGAGGACTGCGGAATATGCTTCTCAGTTTGCGCTGAAGGCAAAGGAGAAACTGGCCAGAAAATAGAACTAGAGAGGAAGAGGTAAAAGCTCGGTCCCAAGAAAAATAAAAGGATTTAACTGTGATAGAGCACATCAGTCTAAGGACGAGGCTGAGAAACTACACAATCACTCAGAACAAGGAGGAAGTTTATGAGGGAGACAGAGTGGTGGAAGAAACTCTTCTAGAGGAAGAGTAAGGTGTTATAACTTTGGAAAGATAGGGCACATGTCTTGGGAATGTCCCAAGAAGAAGAAGGAAGGAGGAGAAGCTCACATTTCAGAAGCAAGGAAAAGAGATGCTGAAGCAGAAGGATCAGAGGATGGAGCATCCCTGATGTTGAGAAAATTTCTCTTAAAACTAGAGGCAGCAATTGAAAAACCGGTGCGGAGAAACAGTCTCTTCATGACAGCTTGCAAGACTAAGGATAAAGTATGCAAGGTGATCATTGACAGTGGGAGTACTGAAAACCTAGTATCCACAGAGATGGAGAAATTGGAGCTGAAGACAACTGCACATCCAAGGCCATACAAAGTCTCATGGATGAAAAAATGACACCACGTAACGATCGCTAAACAATGCTTGGTTGAAATTAAAATAGGAGGATATAAAGATGAAATCCTATGTGATGTAATTCCCATGGACATGTGCCATATTATGTTGGGAAGACCATGGCATTTTGACAGAAACATCATTCATGATGGGAGGAAAAACACATATACATTAGAAAAGAATGGTAGGACTCATATGTTGCTGCCAATAGAGGAGAAGAGAGTAAACGAGGAAGCCAACACAAGCATACTTCTCATGAGTGGGAAGGAACTCCCGAAAGAAGTCAAGGAAGAATAGGAGATGCAGTTTTCTATGGTGAGGAAGCCCAGAGTCATCCTTATGAGTACGTCAATGGATGATTTGACTGAAGAAGTTCAGGAGCTATTGGATAATTTTGTTGATATAGTGGTGGATGAGCTTCCAAACTCATTGTCGCCCATCAGGAGTATCAGTCATCATATCAACTTGATACCAGGAGCAAGCCTGCCAAACAAGATAGCATACAGATTAACACCTCGAGAAAATGAGGAGGTGAAGAACCAAGTCCAAGAGTTGTTGGATAAGGGTTTGGTCAGAGAAAGTTTGAGCCCATGCACAGTACCAACTGTGTTAAGCCCAAAGAAAGATGGAGGATGGAGAATTTGCATAGACTCAAGAGCCATCAACAAGACCGTCATCAGGTACAGATTTCCTTTACCGAGAATGGATGATTTAATGGATTGCTTAAGTAGAGTAAATTTCCATTCTAAGATAGATATGAAAAGTGGATATCACCAGATCAAGATGAGAGAAGGTGATGAGTGGAAAACAGCCTCTAAGACGAATGAAGGTTTGTATGAGTGGTTGGTTATGCCATTTGGCTTGATGAATTCCCTGAGAACTTTTATGAGGCTGATGAACGAAATTCTAAAGGATTTCATTGGTAAGTTCGTGGCTGTATATCTGGACGATATACTGATCTTTAGCAGGACTAAAGAGGAGCATTTGAGGCACCTAACACTAGTAATGAGGAGGCTACAACAAGAGAAACTGTTGATCAACTTAAAGATGTCCTCTTTTATGAAGACAAAACTCATTTATTTGGGTTTCGTGATCTCTTCGAATGAACTGAAGATGGATTCAGAGAAGGTGAAAGCAATAAGGGAGTGGTCGTCACCAAGGAGCATGTTCGAGGTAAGGAGCTTTCATGGTTTAGCAAGCTTCTATAGGAAGTTCATTAGAGACTTCAGTGGGATTTGTGCACCCATGATGGATACAGTAAAGAAGTGGCACAAGTCTTTTAAATGGACAGAGGAGGCCGAAAGGAGCTTCAATATACTAAAGGAGAAGATAACGAAATGACCAATTATGGTCTTCCCGAATTTTGAAAAGACATTTCAGGTGAGATGTGATGCGAGCAGAATTGCAATAGGAGCAATTTTGAGTCAGGACAATCGACCCATTTCCTATTTCAGCGAGAAGATGAATGAGACTAAGAGGAAATACTCCACATATGACAAGGATTTCTATGCCATAATTCAAGCATTGAAGAAATGGAGGCATTATCTTGTCCCATAGGAGTTTGTCTTTTATAGTGATAACCAAGCTTTACAATTCATAACCTGACAAGAAAACCTAAATCAGAGGTATGCAAAATGGGTTGAATTTATGAAAAATTTTACTTTTGTCATCAAACATATTGTTGGTAATGCTAACAAGATTGTTGATGCGTTAAGCAGGAGATGTTTGATCATGCAGGAATTCCAGGTGAAGACCTTGGGGTTTGAACACCTTAAGGACATGTATCATGATGATATAGATTTCAAGGAGGCATATGAGGCATGTGTTAATCCTGTGTTGAGAGATAGAAGTCAGTGGACAAAATACATGATTCAGGAAGGACTGGTGTTCAGAGGACATCAGTTGTGCATACCAAAATTCTCAATAAGGGATAATCTTCTAAAGGAAAAACAAAACGGAGGATTGGCTGGACATTTCAGCCATGATAAAATGTTCGCACAATTGAGAAACTCATACTATCGGCTAGGTATGAGAACATAAGTGATAAAGTTGGTGAACAGATGTAGAATCTGCCAACATGCTAATGGGAAAAAGCAGAACACTGGGTTGTATCAACCATTGCCAATACCAGAGACGCCTTGGGATGCAATGAGCATGGATTTTGTGTTGGAATTGCCAAGAACACAAAGAGAATTTAATTTGATATTTGTGGTGGTGGATAGATTTTCAAAGGTGACACATTTCATCCCATACCAGAAGACCAGTGATGCAACACATGTTGCAAATCTGTTTTTCAAAGAAGATGTGAGACTTCATATCCTACCCAGGAGCATTGTCTCAGACAAAGACACAAAATTCATTGGTCACTTTTGGAGGACGTTGTGGAAGAATATGGGGACGAATTTGTCCTTCAGCTCAGCTTATCACCCTCAAACAGATGGGCAGACTGAAGTGGTAAATAGAAGTTTGGGGAATTTATTAAGGAGTCTAGTTACTGAACATCATAACTAGAGGGATCAGATTCTACCACAATCAAAATTTGCATAAAATGACTCACCAAAAAGGAGCACTGGAAGGAGCCCATTCCAAATACTATATGGAATGCAACCCAGGGGAGTGTATGAGTTGAGAGACTTGGAATAGGGTGATATCAGGAGTGTTGGAGCAGAGGATTTTGTTGCGGAGATGGAGCGAGTCCATAGCTAGATCAAAGGATAGCTAGAGAGTTCTAATCAGAAATACAAACACAGAGTTGATCATCATCACAGGGAACTTCAACTTGAAGTAGTAGATCATGTTTTAGCACATCTCAAGAAGGAAAGATTCCCTAGGGGAACATACAACAAGTTGAATATGAAAAAGATAGGACCCTGTAAGATCTTGAGGAAGTTTTATGCAAACACCTATGAGATTAAGCTTCTAGATCGTGCGGGAATTTAACCCATATTCAATGTTTCATACCTGTATCCATACAGGAAAGATGAAATAGAAGGGTCAAAACCTCAAGGAAAATTTCAGTGGGAGAAATAGATGCATTTGGCAGAAAATCCGCAGATGGAGAAAATTGTTGATCAGAGGATTGGCAAAAAGACTAGGAGGAAGACTTATTTTGAATATATGGTCAAATGGAGGGGACACCCAGTAGAATATGCTAGTTGGGAAAATGAAGATGCTATCCAGAAGCAGGGAAAGCCAGTAGAGGAGCTCATGGACAGGGGTCCATGAATTTTTGTCAAGGGGAGTATGATGCAAGAGCATCGTTGGCAAGCGCACAAAGGCGGGACCACTCAAAACGTGAGAGTTCTTCCAGAAATTCAACATTGACAGTTGCAGCCGATTTTGAAATCCACCTTAACTCAGTGCCGGAATTTACCTTTGGAGGCACGCTTGAACTAGTGTTGATTTTTACCCTTTGAGGCACGTTTTGAAAATCGCAAGTGGAGCAGGAGTTTCCACTACGACTCTAGAATGCGACTGAACTAAGATAGCGTAGTATGACTTTTAGAGTAGGCAAGTAGCCAGGGGAAACCCTATAAATATTTTTGAGTTAAGTAGAAGTTTGTACGCCCAATTGGGGTTAGCTGCAATACAGAGAGAAATTAGCTTTAAGGGAGAAGTGCAAGTTAGCAGGAGATCTCAGTTTTCGAGTTACAATAATTTGAATGTATTTTTTAGCCATTGGGCACTTGTGAATATAACAAGAAGGAAAATTGATCCAAATGCGTGTTGTGTAGTTGTGTTTACATTTTCCTATATTTTCTGTTATTCTTGTGTCCCATAAACAAGTGAATGAAACAATGACTGTGAGTTTTCTAGTTTCAATTGTTCCTCTTCATTTAAGCTCTGCAAGGTGTGCATCGAGCGAGGAGAGAACACTAGGAGATCGGGAGGAATCTCTCTTTGAGAAACCCCTTGGATCTGAGTTATCGAAATCCATTAGACGCAAGGAGTGCACAGGAATTACAGGCCTACACAAGGCGAAGCTCAAGAGGAATAATGTTTCATAGAAGCGTTATCGAGACCCATAAAAACCCATCTCCTAGGAAAAAGTGAAGACTGAGTCTTCGAAGACTTAGAAAATCTTCTAAGTCTGAAGCAAGTAAAATCTCTTGAGGACAAATGCCGAAAACCCCACAAGTCGTTGGATAACGTGGAACTGTGAGGAGGTTAGTGGCGAGGGTGAGTCTCGGAGATATGAACGGATGGTGGAAAGTCCTCGAGGAGAAACGTCAAAACCTCGCAAGCCGTTCGATAAGGTGTAATTGCGAGGAGGTTAGCGACGAGGGTGAGATCTCAAAGATCTGAATGGATATTGGAGAGTCCCCGAGGAGAAATGTAGAAATCCCGCAAGTCGTTGGATAAGGTGGAGCTGCGAGGAGATTAATGGTGAGGGCTTCTTGACGTCAAAATCTCGGTAGGAATAGTGGCCATCGATCTCAGATAGATCTAGACCATCGGTCCACATCACAATTTTGGGTATCGCAAGTTGGAAGGACAAAGGTCCTTGTCTCCCAAAACCCTGAATCCCGAAATAGCGAAATAGCGAGGTTGGACGTGGACCGTAGACCTCACGGATTATTGTGAGTCATTGATTGAACGCCAAGATATTTCATCATTTCAGAAACTGGGGATTCCAAGGAGCGGGGACAGAGGTCCTTATCTCCCAAAATCCTGAATCGCGAAATAGTGAAATAGCGAGGTTGGACGTGGACCGTAGATCTTAGGTCATCAGGATTTCGGCATTTTGGAAACTGGGGATTCCAAGGAGAAGGGATATCCCTTGTACCCTGATTTCATGAAACGCGAAATGCTGAAATAAGTGTAGTCGTCGATCCGAGAGAGATATGAGCCGTAGATCTCAGGTCATCAAGATTTTGGCATTTCAACAACTGGGGATTCCAAGAAGCAGGGATATCCCTTGTACCCTAATTTCAAAAACCGTGAAACACGAAGGAATAGGCGTTGGAACCTAAGCCTAGCTGGAGGTCACGACTCTTGGTCATGTGCTATGGGAGATCACACTTCATGCTTGGAAAAGTCAACTGAGAATTTGTGGGGGACCTGTGCATTCGTTCGAAGGGTTCCAGTTTGGAACGAGAAGAGCCATTTCGGCTTCAGAACTGAAATATCCTGACCGAGAGGTCGCGCATCTCTTAAGAGGGATAGGGGGTCTGCATTAGTATCACAGGGTATTATTGTATATTCATTGAAGGTTTTTCAAATCTTTTCTATCTGATAACCTTGTTATAGAAAAGGGGGATCAAATTTAAATGGACTTAGAAGTGCCAAGAGATCTTTGAGAAGTTAAAAAAATTATTGACGACAATGCTTATTTTGAAAATAGTAGATACACATAAGTATTGTTGGATAGTTGGTTGATATTGATGTCAACATGATCAACCCTGGAAGAAGCCCCAAAGCAAGGTTCAAATCATTTATAAGCAATGGGTGTATTTGGAAAAATCTCCAAAGTGGTTCCTTATGGCATAAGTTTAAGCATGGCCCTTGCGGGAAGAAATTTTAAATAAGTCTACAAGAAGCCCTGGAAATATGGTTAAGTGGTTAAAAATCCCCAGAGTTGTGGTCATGAATCTCAGAGTTGTTTAAAGAAAACGAGTGTGAAGGACATTGTAAATGCATGCACAACCCTCATAGATGGATAGTCCTCATCATTATATTTCCGACGAAAGGTGGTATGCCATGTGGTTCCTCATGGTTGAGGAGAAATTCCCTCTTGAATATAGAAGTTGGGAAGTATGGTTAAGGATCCCTAAACAATTATAACAATAAGTGACAAGTCGGCCCCAAATTAATAAAAAGAAGAAAATTTGTTGCAAACAAGAAATTAAAATTTGTCCCCATTGCAATGAATATTACAACAAATATTAAGGATATTGTTGGTAAAGTTGGCCCCAATGGAATAATCATTAAAAAAAAAAAAAATTTGGGTCAAGTCAACCCTAGAACGAGGGTGCTAGATCTAGTATAAAGAAGGCACCTAGGATTTCATTTGTTACATTAACTCAAGTGGTTTTTATTTGATATAAAAAAGGAGATATGAGGTGAATTTCATAGGGAATATGAAGTGAAGAAGGGAGAAATTCCAAGGGAGGATGAAGTCTTGTTATGATGTGTTCTAATGTATGTTATTTAAATTTCATATTACCATTTTTGCTATAATGTCTTTTCTAGAATTATTCATATAGAGACACTTGGAGGATGTTGAGAATACATATCAAGGTACCTGTGGTAAAAATTTTATCTTTTTTTTCGTCAAGTATTTTTGGTAATACACTCTATGGAAGATAGGTTGTTTGACTAGTACTGAAACTAGTCTCAAACATGTGTTTTGATCTAAATAGTCATAACTTATTCATAGAGGATCTAAATTCCGTGAGACCAATTGAACTGGAAATATTATAGTCTTTATTACATTTTTGTATGAGTTTTAGAACCATGTATCAAATATTACACGTGTTTCATGCTCTACAAGTTCACTCTCTGGAATAGGCCTGAATTCAACAAGGCCTGCCATTCTTTCTATGACTCCTTTTTAGGGACGATTTGAGTCAATATTGGAGGAATTTAAAGAAGATATTGAAGAAGATTGTGTACAAGTTTCAGAACTCTATTCATTAAAGGTACCGATTTGTGTGTGTTGAAATTTATGGTTTGGGACTAATCCAAAAAATAGTCCCTCAAGACTAAAGTAAAGTTAAATGAAGTTGTCATCATTTTTTTGAAGAAGTTGAGGAAGGTATGCAAGTCTATGATCAAATACACTAGGTTTCTAAATGACTAAAGGTATGCTTTATATGTGTTCTATTTTGATGTTTATGGTATATTCTTAAGGAATATCTTGGATGGTTTGGCACATGCGTAAGGCATACTCTTGGCACATGGTTTTAGGTGTATCTTGGACTATTTCGGCATATGATTTGAGGTACATATTTGGTACATGATTCATGGATATTATGGGACTTGTTTTAGGGATATATTGGAACATGGTTTATGGAAATGGAATATTCTTGTTACATGGATTGTATCAGTATCAATGGAAGTAGTAGTGATAGGTTTTGATGAGGATGATGTTGATGATGCAGTATTAGTATCAGTGACAGGGGAAGTGACAGGTTGGATATGGTTTGAGATATCAATATCAGTTATAGGGACAGTGACAGTTTGGGTGATGATGATAGTGAAAGGTTGATTATCGTTGACAGGTTGATTATCAATGAAGGATTCACTGACAGGTTGAGTCTACACTTATATTTCAGGGTGGAAGGAAGGATAAAAGAAAGGGGGTCGTAGCCTCCTTCTGGTTGGATTCGAAGAATACAAGGAGTTGGAGCTTCCTTTAGGTTGGAACCTATAAATCAGGGGGGAATGGCCTCTTTTTGATTGGATAAAGAGAATAGAGGGAGTTGGAGCTTCCTTTAGGGTTGAGCCTGTAAATCAGGGGGTTGTAGCCTCCTTCTAGTTTGATTCGGAGAACACAGGGAGTTAGAGATTCCTTCAGGCTGGAGACTATAAATTAGGGGGTTGGAGCCTCCTTCTAGTTGTAGATCAAGAATTCAAGGAGTTGTATATTCCTTTAGGTTGGAGCCTATAAATAGGGGGTTGGAGCCTCCTTCCAATTGGTGTTGGATAATTTGGAAGTTCTTATTTCCTATGAACGTAATATTTGATATATAAGAAAGAATTTCATGTTTTTCTCCCATTTGATTTTCCACATAAATTATGGTGTACTTATGAATGTGTTGAACCTGCACAGAATAGATCTAGCTAAACAATGATACACACATTTGCAAGGAGAATTGGAAAAGAAGAAGAAGGAGAGAAAGAATAGAAAGAATTCTCATTAACCGTTATGACTAATGAATAATTTACACATGATATACTCTTTATAACTCAATGAGTTCGACTTGAGGTGAACCAAGTCACCATATTAGTGTTCTAGAGTGATATGGACACACACGAGCAGTTACAGGAGTGAATTGCCACCTATTCTAGTCTCTCAGGCAGTTACGGGAGTGAACTGCCACCTAGTTGAGTTAACTAGTCAACTAGTCTTCAGTTAATTGACTGAACAGAGAGTAGTGAGGAGTTAATTGAGGGAATCAAGGCTAATGAACCACTCTGGTGATGATACCAAGG
>JASDQU011179415.1:8281-26149 GCA_032191745.1 Picea mariana | reverse complement strand
TGGAATGTACAAATTCATGCTTTTTTCTTCTGTAAAAATGTTACTATTAAATATTTCATGTTGGTTGATCCATTTTCTTATTCCACTCTCAAAAATTAAATGTTTGATGAACTAAAATACCATTTTTTCAGAGCCATAACATAACCATCATCGAAGTGAGAACAAGAGGAGCACCGCCTTTATAAAAATGTAGAGGGAATCTGTAACTCTTTGAGAATACCCTATGAGGATAACTCTTTTCATTGACAGGATTTTAGATGAAGTCTATATTCCTAGGAAATGGGTACCCCATATTTCCTCTATGTTCAAAGTCATATTCACATCCCCCCAGTAATGATATTATCTACCACTAAACAATTTAATTAAAAAAAAATGTACCAAAATTGTTTCCTACCCTAATAGGGTCCATACACATTGAGTGTAACATCCCTCTCTTGCATGCACAAAGTGAACTTATTCTTTGAGGACACTTTCTTGCAAGTGATCCGGATTATTATAATATTGGGCATTTGATTATGATTATGAGGCATTATGGATATGTTATTTTGTGTGTTTACATAGACAGGTGCTATTGACTGGGTTCTCCTGAGTGTGCAGGACTTTGGAGCTCAAGGATGTAGAGGTATCAATGAAACCCCTTGGATGCTGGATTGAGTCAAGGAGTGGACTATTGGGTTTGATTGTTGCTTATATGACATATGTACATCTGATTAGATGTTATGGTGATTGATTATTATTGCTGACATTATCTATTGATGATATAGGTTGACGATAGCTTGCCGACCGGACTCACATGTGGAGTAGAGGGGTCATGCATGACAACCAAAGACTTTGAGGGAGAGGTGTGGACAACAACCCTGCCACAACCTACTAGCACTCCCACCGTGGCTCTAACTATAGGTTAACGATTACCTAGTTCGATAAGACCCAAGATGTCATGAGGGAAGACTTCGACAGTCATTCACGATGATTCCAAGGGGCGCACAATAAGGCAGGGGCCTTATTCCTTAGAGGCCCTTAGTCTTCCACAAGATCACCTAACATAGTATTGACTCTAGGGATTTTAGATGTCTACCAAGTCATTCAAGAGATGAGTGGCACCCTTAGAGCACAAAGTGTGTCCTGAAGGGCACATCGCGAAAGGAAAATGAAAAGAGGCGAGTGGAACCCTAGGAGCATGTAGTGCGTCCTGAACAAAATGTCGTGCAAGGAAAATGAAAAGAGGTGAGTGGCACCCTTGGAGCACGTTGTGCATCCTGAAGGTCATGTCGCCCAAGGAAAATACAAAAAGGTGAGTGGAACCCTTGGGGCACCTAGTGTGTCCTGAAGGGCACGTCGTGATTTTAACGGGTAAGTGAATAAGCCTAGTCAGCCTTGAAATGAATGACGTAATAAGTACGATTTAAAAACAATTTCCCTAATAAAAATGTTGCCCAGCCTAGGAAATTAAAATCTAGGTCTAAGTTATGCTTGTGGTAAAAAAAATTAATAATAATCCTAGTTAAACATGTGACGAGAAGGGGGTAAGAAATTCAATTAATTTATTAAAAATCAAATTACTTTGGGGGATTAAAATTTTAAAAGGGGTTATTTTTTTTTTTCATATGATAATTAAATTATATTAAATAAAAAAAAAGAAAAAGGGGTAAAAGGGTGGATTTCTACACTTGCTAGTTTTAGTTTTAGTTAAAATGGGGAAAGAGGGAAATTTAAAAGAAATAGGAAACTAAGGGAAAAAGGGGAAACATAAAGAAAAGGGGAAACGTAAAGAAAAATCTAAATGACTAACTTAGTAAGGAATCTTGTCTTTAAGGACTTTCTAATTAGGAACTCAACTAGGAATTTAGTAAAGGCGTAAGTAATTTAAATGTGTAAGGGAATATGGGGACATCGAGGAGAGTTTTTAGGAATGCTTTTTGGTGGGAGAGGGAAATAGGGGTAATTAAATAATTAATGAAATTAATTTCTGGTGCAACTAGGGGGATGGGTGACATTTGTAGGGGGGAGTTTTTTCTGAATTAAAATAATGAAAATTAAATTAAATGGGAATTTGGGAAAGAAATCACATAGAAACCCGATAAAAATGATGGAGGAGGAGGAGTATGCGGATGATATTTTATCTGTAACGTTACACCACAAAATTTTTGTCTTGACTCAATTATCTTGTGGGAGTTGGGATACCCAGCTCGGGTAACGAGTGGTAGCTCGACCTTGCGAGGAGAGATGGTTTCTATTTGTTCTTTGGTTTACTGTGCATGGCCCCTTTGTGGCACGGGGGGCTCAGGGGGAAGAAGAGTACTCCTAGCGTTACATGAGAGGTACCAGTGAAGTCACATCAGTGAGCAAGCGGGAGATGGAAGGAGCACGCGGGACAACGAATTGGAGTTGTCACCTTGGGCTATGATATGCCTGTATTTATTTTGAATGGTAGATAAATATTGTGCTTCTGCTTTCATTTCTTTACTTCTAATTGTGTAAATAAAAGTGTTTTACTCATCGTTTTTAATCAAGAACTTAAAGTGATCATAGTTTTATGCTCACTTCTTGAATTGATTTCCTTGGAAACCTAATCCCTAATTGCTATGACTGTTATGTTTTGTTTTATTGATTATTATGAAGAGATTGTGCTTTATCTTCCATCCTTATCCCTAGATCATCAGTCCATGCCTGAGTAATAGGCTAGGAGAGGAATCGACAATCATCACTTCGGTGTTTATAGACCTATAGATTCTAATGCCTTGCTTTTTTTTTCATGGATGATGAGCAAAGGATAGTTTTGCCCAACTGTCTACCCCTGTTGATTGTTCCTGGATGAATGATTGTCTTGCGCCATCTTGCGATTGAATACCTATGCATATTGCTATCTTTTCTCTCTGCGAATAACTTAATGCTCTCTGTGTTTTAAATCATATATGGACTATGTTGTTGTCCACTTGAATGACAATGTCATTTAATTTTATTTCTCTGCATTTCACAACAATTTGTAGTTTCTTTTAATGTGCAATGGTGATGTTTGTTACTATGTGATGGTTGAAAGTTATTACTTTTATTACTGCAATTTTAACTTTTGACTGCAATTTATTATATCTGGATAATGATCCCTTCTCTGTAGAATTCAACCCCCTCCCTTAACATTTGTGACAACGTTCTAATAACCAGACTGCATGTTTTCCTTGACTAAGAATGATAACAATATAACTTGTTTGCATTTTCTTCCAAGACTATGTTTGCATCTTATTACTTACCACTGTGAAACATTACTCTGTGATTTTTATTGCTTACTCTTGTTAACCTCTGCTTGTTGATCATCATTACCCTAGCATTTGAGGGAAGAAATATCTGTGTTCTTCCACCACGATTTTCTCCTAGCACAATCCAGCTTTCAACTCAGTTGTATGGGCATTTTACCCAACATCCAACTCGATTTTACTTGGCGATATGAAACTGCAATTTTATATTTATCTTATTACACATCCAATTCATTTATTACCCTGCGGTTTCATGGATTTATATGACAGCATTAACATTTTTATTTGCGATTTTATGTGTGCCTGTGTTTTGTTTGGACAAGTCTGCGCCCACTTAATATAGAGGGTGTGAATTTCTTGTGCATTGACCACGATGTTATTGGTGTGCCTACGTTTTTTTTAAGAAGTTTGCATTCACTTTAATGAACAGACTGCGATTATTAGCAATATTAACTACGGATTTACCTTCCTTTTGGCTGAGAATTGAGGCTTTAATAGCCTACAATTTCACCTCTTTAATGACAGTTAAATTCATGGTGTACCTGCATTTTTACCCATCTATTGGTTGCTATTTTAACCTTTTATTTACTACGAATTTACCCTTGTATTGTCTTTGATTTCTTATAACAAACAGAATGAAAATTTTATATTAAAACGCAGTGAATTGATTGATAAAGAACAAATAACGAATGTAATGATTCTTGACAGCGATTTCAATTACTATTGACTTCTGTAGTGTGATTGATTTCGACTGCGAACTTACCATTCCTATACTGCGAATTTACTACATTTATGATTGTGTTAACTGCTATTATTTTTATATCTACATTGTTAGTTGATTATATATCTGCATTTTATGTTTATGACAACGTTTCCTTTTAGGGGCAGCGATATATGTGATTGTTAAATCGATAGTGTTCAAAGTTAATGTTTACTATTTAAAGTTAATGATTACTTGAGATTGTTAATTCAATAATGTTTAAAGTTAACGTTTAATATTTAAAGTGAATTCTTACATGAGATTGTTAAATAATTAATGCTAAAGTTAATGTTTAATACTTAAAGTTAATGCTTGTTTGTGATTGTTAAATCGATATTTGTTGCACCGAGACAAATATAGTTACAATGGAATTGTGAATATAGACACAATAAACTTTTTGATTTAGATTTAGTTACATTGAAGTATTGTTGACTATAGTTCTAACATTTGAAATTGGAATTGGTTACAATGAATTGATGTTGAATTAAAATTTTAATATGTAAAGATTGAGGTCGGCAAGGCATCACGAGGGAATAACCAGTGCATACTAGAGAATATACTTCTCACTATG
Organism: Picea mariana; assembly: GCA_032191745.1. Classification (NCBI taxonomy): domain Eukaryota; kingdom Viridiplantae; phylum Streptophyta; class Pinopsida; order Pinales; family Pinaceae; genus Picea; species Picea mariana. The sequence continues at coordinate 21,570 of JASDQU011179415.1, read as the reverse complement.
CGAAAATGGTGTAATTCATCATTACGCTCCTCATTACACTAGTGTTATTAATGATCATGTTAAATGCTTATACTAATTCTCCTTTGCAGTGCAAACCAAAACAAGTAGTTATCCCATCAATGGTAAAGAAGGATCAGTTTACAGAATGCATGACTTATGTGGTTCTAGAAATCTAATGAGAAGTATGACTATTATAGTATTCAAATCTCCTTGTCTCATATTCCTCTTGTTGGCTTGTCGATTGGGGGCTAGGGTTAGTTATCAGGTGTTTAGATAGTTAAATTCATCTCCTAGAGAGTCGAATTCATCTTGTGTTGAGGGTCCAATTATGTTTTTGTTACATGGTTTTTGTCACACCTATCACATGGCGACGACATGATTCCTGATGAGGTGATCATCGCACGCCCAGATGAATATAGACGAATGATAACTTGTCCGGAGTTTGTGCTACCCGTTGTGGGCGGTTGTTCATTTTAGTTGTTGTTGGTGTTTGGGTTGTAACACCTTCATGCGTTTGGTTTGCACACAATAGAGGTTCTAGTACTGGTCACTAAGCTCGTTCTATTGGGATTTTGGATGTTTTCCTTAGCTTGTAGGCATTGTCATTTTTGTGTAGGGCGGGTACATGTTTCCTTCTTTGGTTTACACATTTTTCACCCAGTTGTTCATTGTGCTAGTGCGTTGAGTCGTGGTTGTCCATTTCCTGATGTGCATGTGTGTGTTCATCGTCAGGTTTTGTGGTCCAACTGTTGTCGTCATTGCCTTCTTTAAAAAAATAAAAGTAAAAATAAAAATTGCACTTTTTGCTTTGCTTGCAGTCGTAACAATTGGGGTTCTTACATTGAGAAAGGTCAGATATTATCCCATAATCTTACCATGTACAAATATACAAATACATGAGCATGCAACATAATAATTGAATAATGTAATATTTTTATTCATTCTAGTAATTGTGCCACCAGAGAAACCATCTAAATCCAAACAGTAGAAATCCTAGCCACTCTACATATTCTTTAGGTCAAGGGGTCAAGGACAAAAGGGTCTCCTTTCCCCATATTTTTTTGAATCATAATTACATCAATATTTTCCAACTTTACCAACCATTTGAGGGAGATTCTTTTAGCCTACCCCCCTATGAATGACATATTAATAGATAATTTATTCCTAGAGGAAACACTATAGGGGTATTTCCTTCTATCAGAACTCATGAAATGAGTATTTGTTTACCATGGTGAACCTCTATAGCTACTTTATCTTGAGCCTATTTGAGTTTCAAATTGTACCACCTCAAATGTATAGTAAAGCGAGTCTCCAGAAAGCTGGCTACTAATGGCTTCTCCTAATTAATAGTTTATAGAAAATTCTACATATGTGCACAAGAAAAAAACATTTTCTTTACATGTTAAACCTAAGGTTTAAGGAAAAGGTCATGGATGAAATAGAGGGGATGCAAGATGAAAGTATCATTGAAATAGTCGAAGAATCTGAGTGGATTATCCCAATGGTGGTGCAGGACAAGAATACATGAATTATTATAATATGTGTGGACCCAAGGATGTTCAAAGACACATACTTACATGATCCATTCCCAACACCATTCACAGATGAAGTAATGGAGAACATAGGAGGTCAAGAAACTTATTGATTTACAGATGGATTCTCTGGGTACCATAAGATAAGAATTGAGTAGGAAGAAAGTGTGCAGAAGAAAGGGCGTATAATAAAGGGAAGTGTGCAGGACAAAGACAACACACAAACAAAAGAATAAGGAAAGAGAGAAAGAGGAGAAAGTGCAAAGGACAACAATACACCTTTCCAGAAATAGAAGAACATAAAATTTGTATAAAGGGAGAAAAATAGAAGAAAGAAAACAACCAGGTAACTAAAGTTGGCCATGCCATGCACTGTAATGGGATATTTTGGGATAGATAGAATAGGGATTTAATCCCTTGATTTTGGGTATAAATATGTAATGGGAGGGGTGATAATGGGTCTATATGAAGAGAGAGAGGTTGAACAGTGACATTGATATTATGCAAGATTCATGAATGTAATAAGTTGATAAGATGAATAAAGAAAGAGTTTCAAGAGAATCTTGTATCTTGAGTTATTTACTTATCTATGTGTGTTTATGAATGATGCTTCACATAATAGTTTTAGTTTATGGATTGGTTATTCTTCAATATTCACAAATGACTATGATAATATATGTAATAATTGAGAACATACATAAGCTAAACGAAGGAACATTGACTTGGGTATCTTTCTCCCTTTCCCTAACTACTGCAAAAGTCTAGTTCTTGCAGCCCAAATAGATACGTCGGTTGAGACTTCATCTACGCACTTATTTTATTCTGAAAGGTACAATGCATTGTGGGTTTTTTGGTCATAGTTAACCCGGAGCTTGGGTCTTACAACCTATGCGCAGGTCATTTTAAGACAAAAAATTGTTTCACTGACGAGACCGATACATTGCGACTAAGAGGAGGTTTTGGAGGCCAACTAAGAAGGATATTAAAAACTATTTGGAATGAAAAGAACAAGAATTCATGGGACAAGAAAACAAGAATCCTCATATGAGTGAAAATCTATTGAATAAAAGGTATGTGTTCACATATCTACATCAAAGTTTCTCTGGTGAATTTCCAAAAATTCTGGCCAAGTGGCTTGAGAGGTTGATAGAGAAGACATGAAGGTTTAGTGCTACAACACCAAAGATTTGGACTCCTAAATTGGTAACACAAATGAATTTGTTATCTAACTCAACTTCTCGAGAAATTGATTTTTTGTCAGATAGTATACTAGGGGGTTATGTTACAAAATTTGCAGTCGATTGCATTCACTCACACAATGTTGTAGAAAGATATTTTTTCAAAGGCCCATTCTAGACGTTCCTACAATCATTGAATGCGTGGATAAAAATGTTTTTATGTGAAAAACACATGATGATGATGAATTCTAATAGCTAAAAGGGCTTTGTGCACATAGGGCGAGTCAAAGGATGATATGGGATCATGTGAGAGAAGGAAGCAATGAACAAGGAAGGAAGGGACTGAGGATGTAAGAAGGCTACCATAGGAAGAATAAGATTTTGGAGATTTGTGTGGGGGAAGAAGGTACAAGAGGAAAAATACTTTGGCTGGGAGATAAGAGAAACATAGTGAACCAAAGGAAATAGAACCTTACACACTAGTCCAAATCATTGAGATACCATATATAGAAGGAGAACAAAGGTGGTTTTAGTCTAGTCCTGTAATAGAAGAGCTAGTAATCCATACTCACACATGATCTTGTGTTGAATCCACAACCAGATGTGCATCACCAAAATTAGAGATAACATTTGAATAGTTGTCAAAATTTACCATAGTTAATCAAGGAGTATAGAGTAGAAGCAATCAAAATAGTGGGAGCAGTGCATAGAGTTAAACTCAAAATCCAAGTCCAACAACTTCACCAAGAGAAGGGACTACACAAGACAACATGGATGGAGTATATAATACTCTTAGACTTCCTAAATTCAAGGGAGTCGTGTAAGAGGATCTAGAAAAAGACTTGTTTGTGTGAGAAATAATTTGGTCTTCCAAAAACATACACGATGATAGCATAAAAATTTCAAAGTTAGCAACAACATTTAGAGGTCGTGCACTAGTATGGTATATGAAGTTACAAAGAACTATGCCTACAGGACAGACGAGGACCATGGTAGAGATAAAGAAAGCACTATTAATGGAGTTCAAAAATCCAAAATCAGAATCGCACTACATCGTAGAGATAAAAGAGATAAATTAGGTACAAACATAGTCCATGTGGGATTTCGATCAATGCTTTAAGGATGTGATGGGGAGATTGAATTTCCATATCCTATATCAATAACATAAAGATTTTTTTATTTCTAGACTTCTACCACACATTCGAAGGCCCCTGATTAAATAGAAGGTTATGTCACATCTCGAGGCATTGGATATTGAAATGAAACTAGAGGAATCTCTGAAAGGAGATAATGGAGGGATGACATAGGTTCAAACATAGTTTATTGCATTGACAATTCAGTTAGCTAATCTTAACAAAGGAAGAGAGAAATAATAAGAATTTTTTTGTACCAAATGCAGGACAAAGGGCCATCAGAACGATAAAATCCCAACATTCGTACAATATTTAGTAGTTGGAGTGCCAAATCCACTACCATGGGGGGGATACTACAAAATATGTAAGAAATGGGGTCATCACCCCACTCAGTTTCCATTAATATAGAAGTATCAAAGAATACCCAAGAACTTGTTTTGCAATTTTTGGAAGTCGATAGGAAATGAAGAGAAGGATTGTCGCGCATTCAAACTACTAAGGGAGCGCACATTGGATATGTATAGGATCGAAGAAGAGAACACATATGCAAAGGGAGGCAATGCACAATATAAAAATCAGAGAGGGTTCAATCATGGGAGAAAAGGAAACTTTCATAGAGGTTGTGGTAGAGCGAATTTTGGTAGAGGAGGATGCATACTGATTATTTGTTATAACTATAATCATCCTGAACACTTAGCCTGCAATTTCCAGAATCCATGTATGTCATGCACTTATTTCATAGCACTGGATTATGAGACAGAGGACTGTGCCTAACTATTTATGAAATGGAAAGCCAGATAAAACCCAAATCAGAATCTGATTATGAATGTACATATGATATTGGCCAAAATATGCAGTGAAGGACCAAAAATAGCAGCCATTACACGTGGAAGAGCTAGAACAGGCATTGATATGGAAACTCAAGGAAACCAGAAAGAGTAGTGGATAAGGAAGTAGACAGTGCCTATACCATGATTCGATCCACAACAGGAGAAAGAGATGTATGAAAGATCAAGAAAGGAAATATTTGGACCGAATGGGGGAGCATCAACATCATCGCTACCTCATATAGAAGATCTAGCGGGACCAGAGCAGTAAGTGTGCAGGTAAGTACACGAATGGAGTTTGTAAGGATTTTTGTAGTACTAATGATGGATATAATTGTGCTAAGTATGTTATATAACATTATTGATCACTGCACAAAAGGAAGGGCCACCCTTGTCCCAAAAATAATGGTAAACCGGGTACTGTGTAGGAAGAGAACCAATAGAGAATTTAGGTTCAATCCACATATTGGAGAGTATGATGTGGATAATGTTATTTTAGAATTAAGATATGATGTGAATGTGATACCTAAGTATAAATGAGAGATTATGGGAGAACCTAAGCTAGTATGGTGCCATTTTCATTTAATTCTCATGAATCAACATAAGATAGTCTGGATTGGGAGGATGACATGAGTACCTATGAAGATAGATGGAGTGTGTAACATGGAAAACTTTGAAGTTATTGAGATAGTAGATGATATTAAACTGTATCCATCACTGATGGATTGGAATGGGTGATCGTTAACCAAGAAACTATTAACTTGAAAAAGAGAGCGACGATATTTGAGGTTGGGAATCTGAAAGTCACTACACCTTTGGGCCCATTAGAAGGAAAGTGATATATAGAGCCCACAAGATGGAAGGACATTGACCACTTGTAAAATATGAGTGTGTGTATGGGGGATTATGTTGATCCAACAATGGATGGCACATTGATTTGGAGAAGTATTATTTCATGCGCATCAGATTATAAATCTGATATAGAAAATTGGCAGCAGAGGTTGCATGAGGTGTCAAATAGATGATGTGCATGGATAAACTGATATTTGCACTTGATTTGAATGGAGCTATGTGACCCACCCAGTTATAATGGAATAACTGATCTTGGAATATTTATAAAATAATTTGGGTTATAGGTACCTGAACAATAGATATTGTTAGCTATGGATATTTTATTAAAAACAACTCTAACTAGATGGTGGGTTACACACAAAAAGGGAATGAAAGACTGGGAACAATGCATTACACTAATGTGGATACGATTTGGCCCCGAGGAAGAAGAAACTACACAAAAATACACAGGAGAAATTGACCCAACAGGTCACGTGGAAATTTGTAGGGATTTATGGTGCTCGATATCCTAAAGAGAGTGGACGCACATATTCATACACACGTTGGATACCATACCAAATAATTGGAGATGCATAGGGAGAAAAGAAGCTGGAAATAATTGGTGTTTGAATATTCGAATTCACGTTCAATTTTGAACATGAGTCTCCTTTCGTATAGGAATAACTATAGGACATCCGAACAAATATCTTCTCAGAGGCAGAAATGATGGAAGTAGCACCCATAAGAAGAACACATCAATACAAGCTAATCTTCCATAAGCTATTGGAATGCTATATCGTGATGAAGGAATAATATGAGGATGAGGATTCCAAGAATGTAAAAATACCTAAGACAAAATGAACATGAGCATCTTAAGGAAAACAAATTGCATGCACTGTGTACACACAACCTATCAATATGAAGAAGGTCAACATTGGGACAATGGAGAACCCTAAGTTCAAGGAAATAGGATATTATTGGAATGACGAAACAGTTTAGAAGGTTGCAGAATTATTGTGATAATATCATGATTTATTTCCAACCACATTCTCAGAGATGAAGGGGATAGAGGGGGACTTAGGCAAGATGACGATCCCAATAAAACTTGGAGCTAAGCCAGTACGGCAAAGACCTTATAGGATAAACCTGAGGTATAAGGAGAAGGTCAAGGATGAAATAGAGAGCATGAAATATGAAAGTATTATTGAACTAGTCGAATAATCTAAGTGGATTAGCCCAATGGTGGTGCATGAAAAGAAGACAAGAAGGATTAGAATCTATGTGGACCTAAGGATGTCGAATGATGCATACTTACATGATCCATTCCCAACATGATTCACACATGAAGTAATCGAGAACGTAGTAGGTTAAGAAACTTATTCATTTACAGATGGATTCTCTGGGTACCATAAGATAAGAATTGCACAGGAAGATAGACACAAAACCAATTTTGCAACGGATTGGGGTACTTATCAATATACGATGATGCCATTTGGATTAAATAATTACACTGCAATGTTTTCTAGAGTAGTAGTGGCAACATTCAAGGAGTTCATCCATAAATTTCTATAAGTTTACTTGGATAATTGGACAGTGTTAAGTTTACTTCAATATCATATAGTAGTTTGTCGACTCAAGTTATATCGATGAAAATAGTGTCAAATTTTGCTGAACTTAAACAAGTATATATTTTGCACACCATTTGGAATTCTTCTAGGACATGTAGTATGCTAACAGGGACTATTTCTTGATCTAACAAATATCGTAGTAATTATGGTCTTGGAACCTATGACATCAGTAAAAAAACTAAGTGAAACTTTGGGTCATACATTTTATTACTAGAAATTTATCAAAGGATATGCGTAGATTACAACACCCATGGAAAATATACTAAAGAAGGAAGCTAAGTTTCAATGGAATGAGGACTACCATAAGGGGATGGACACTTTGAAACAAAAACTGGTAACCACATTCATTTTTTTCTTTCCATGGTGGAACAAGGAGTTCCATGTACATGTAGATTCATCATCCATAGCATTGAACGCAGTACTTTCACAAGCCAGCAAAAGGGACATCGATCAGATAATAGTGTTTTCCAGTAGGAAATCGTCTACATCTAAAAATAATTATACCACTATCGAGCAAAAAGGATTGGAAATGGTTTATGCACTATAGAAGTTGATGCAATACTTATTTGGGTCCCACTTCAAGATGTATACATACCATTTTTCCTAAAATTACTTAGTCAACAAGCCCATATTAGGAGGAATAAGATTAATATGGATGTTATTATTTCAGGAATATGACTTTGAGGTCATAGTAAAACAAGGAAATATGAATGCTGGACTATATCATCTCTCACGCATATTGACATGAGAGGATGTAGGTAATCTAGATGATATGAATGCAGGACTAGATCATCTCTCACGCATATTGACATGAGAGGATGCAGGTAATATAGATGATAATTTCATAGATGCATAGTTATTTGCAATAAGGATGGGGGATGATAACTTTGCAAACATTGTGGAATTTCTAAGTACATGCATGGCCCCATGCGAGATGAATGTTTCACTGAATAAATAATTGGGGGAAAAAGAAGCAGATTATCAGTTGATTGAAGGGAACTTGTATAAGTTAGGGGAAGATAGAATATTGACATGTTGTGTATTGGAAAATGAAAGGTCGATGATATTAGAGGAAGAACACAATGGAATTTCTGGAGGACATTACATAGGAAAATCAATGACACAAAATATTTTATGTGCAAGGCTTTGGTGGCCCACACTGCACAAAGATGCGAAGGAGTATTTTCATTCCTACAATGGATGTCAAAGAGTGGGAAAAACATCTAGGAGAGATGAAATGTCGTTAAAACCAAAATTTACGGTACAAGGATTCGATAAGTGGGCCATTGACTTTGTACCTCTGATCGAACCTCAAGGAAGGAGATCAAGGGAAAGATATATGACCATTGCGATAGAGTACTTGACCAAGTGGGAGGAAGTAGCACTGGTTACTGGTTGCACTGCAAAGACTGCTACATGGTTTTTATTCGAGAATGTAGTCACAAGGTTTGGATGTCCGTGCATATTATTTAGTGATCAAGGTACGCATTTTCTGAACAAAACAATTGCAACATTGACGAAAGATTTTCAGATTCTTCATAAAAAGAGTACACCATATCACGCTCAGGACAATGGAATAATGGGAGATTTTAATAAGATATTGGATAATTATTTGACAAATATATATAATTTATGGAGATATGTTGGGACTTATGCATCCTTCCAGTACTATGGGCATACATGACTACAAGTAAGAAGTTGACAGGGAAGACACCATTCTAGTTGATCTATGGACATGAAGCAGTGATGTTGATTGAGTTCATTCTACCCAGCCCATGCACTGCAAAAATCACTAATCTCTATGATACTCGCACAAAAGAGGATATATTGGCACAACTAGTTCAACTTAAGGAACAACTGTTTATTGGAGGGTTCCATCAGTAGGTACAAAAAACCAGAGAGAAGGCATGGCATGATCGCCAGATTAAACCAAAGAAATTTCAAGTCAACTATTTGGTAATACTCTATGATAGCAAGTATCTTCCGCATCCAAAGAAGTTACTCATGCACTGGCTAGGTCCCTATGTGATCCAATAGATAACCAACACAAGTGTTGCGTGGTTGGAAACCTTTGATGGACAAATCTTGGAAGGAATGGTGAACGAAATTTGACTGAAACTCTATAGAGATAGTTGACTATCTGCGTAGTAATATGGATTGCGCCAGAACCCTTGTATTGTATTAAGTCTACCATAGGATCAAGAAAAACAAGAAAAACCAAATAAAAAGTAGAATAAGGATAGAAAAGAAATAAAAATTAGTGATAGGAAAAGAAAAAGAGTGTTGAAATACAAAGGTATCATAACTTGCGTAGTTGAGATAATTATCACACATGATGATAACACTATGAAAATTTCAAAGATAAGATACAGACATGCCTGACTGAGAAACCTACAACTGGAACAATGAAGAACTATTGTTTCGGTTGGCAATGAGAAAGACCGTTAAAAGTAGTCAAGCACTAAATGACTATTAGGAAGCTGACATGATAGGTCATAAAAATGTTGTATAATCATTAAATCAGAAAATACATCGGAAATCATGAACATATCAGGAGTACAAAAGGATAATCATAAGGAAAATTTTTCAATTAAGGAGAATTTAGTTACCAGGTCACCAACTACGACACCAGATTGGACAAGGTAGTTAAGGTAGGGTGAGACAGGTATTCTTAGCAAGAATGAAAAAAAAAACAAGAGGGAAAGAAACTCTAAGGCATTGTAGCATGCAAGAAGAAGCGAACAAGAGTTTAATTACTAGAGAAATATTAAGCAACCTACATAGACACACAATGCTCGTCCACTAGTCTAGCATACAGAGATAATTGTACCACAGAAAATGAGAGGATTTTCTGTAGCAAAAGAGAAAAAATTGAAGCAACTAGTAAATGTGCAGGTCAAGGGGGTGGTCAAAACTTTTACCCTGGTGCCACCAACAATTTTTCACAGATATTATTTATCTCCAAGGAAAGATGACGAACCCCCAATAACCATACCAGTGAATTCCAAGTATCCATTACTAATAGAAACAATATTGAAGGGTGTCAATAGTGATGAAGACATACTCTAAAAGGTGGCCAATTTGAAATTTATGGACCACGATATCATTGATATGTATAAATTCCATGAGCTAGCTAGGGATTAGTATTTATGAACAAAGATCAACCCTAACACAAGATAAATTCAGGTGGAATCCCAAGAATGGGCGTGAGGATTGGAGAAAGTCGGGAAAGTTAAGTTATTCAAAATTCCACATTTAAGAAGAAGTATGGACATCAATGCATGTGGAAAGGTATTTATCAATTTCTCCCATTAGGGATACTTTGGCTAGATCCCCCAGTCTCAATTGATACTGTGCTAATTGCATGTATCACAGGGTTGAGAAAAGTAGGTAAATATGCATCCTTACTATTCCACAAAATGGAAGAGTGATCCCTCTCCGAGGACACAAAATACAATTATGACACATTCATAGGAAAAAGGGGTTTGGATGTGAAGAGAATCAATGACAAAGAGGTCATGTTTACAATGCAGTTTTTGTCCTTGAAACTTCTATTCAAATTTCATAGAGACGAGGTACCAACAATATTCATATTAGCTGCAGATAAATGCAGTGAAGGCATTCATATGAACTCAACGACATTTCTCGTTAACCAATTTTTGCAGGATTTCACTGAGGCATATGAGAAGGGCATGAAATTTCACTATGCATGGTAACTTATTCTCATTGTGCTAATTGGGAAGTAGGAGCCCATATATTACCAATGTATCCATGATTCATGTCACAACCCTTTGGATGTTATGTATGCCAACTTGTGGCACTCCACCATCAAGGGTCGAAAAACTTACACCAACACAAATTTTACACCTACTTGTAGCTCATTACGAATGTAGTAGACACAACACAATGCATTCCATAGGAAGCAATTGTTGCCTATAGGGAAGTCACACGCTTCTGAGCTGGCATGAAGCATATATATGTTTAGTCCAAAAAGTATCCTTCGTGACAAGAGTTCCCAACTAGCTACCGGTTCACATTTGAAGATGGGAACTTAATAATTAGTGACACGGAGGACAACTAGAAGAATCCAGTAGAAAAGTGAGAGCCCTCATAAGAGGACGAGGAAAAAAACAATAGTGAGGAAGAAGAGGATTCATTGAATGGCACAGACAAGATCCCTGGTCAATATAAAGTCCTTGAACTGGGACTGAAAGGAAAAAATAAGGAGCCATAATAGATAGGATGGGTGCAAGAGAAAGCTAAGGTGTAACGACAAGCCTCATTTTATATTTTGACCNATGGATCATATTGGGTACCTCATATGGGATTCCACTGAGGAAATTTTGGAGGAAGCTACACTAAAGCACAAGGACCAATAGAAGAAGGTCCAGGATCAGTTGAGACTCCTTCAACAACTCTTAGAAACAACAAGCATCAGGAAAGACCAAGGGTCATGGGATGGACCCTAACAAAACCCTTAGGGAAGAATAGAACTATACAGATTGAGGAATTTGTGGTTAGGTTTCCACCAGGAGAATTGCAGGAACAAATTACGACATTGGGCCAACTTAGTATCGTCGTATATAAACTACCCATCCAAAGGGTAGAGGAACAACAGGTAGAATTTATGCAGGAAATATAGCATAGAGGAGATGCAACACACTGAGAATTGGATAGACTAAGAGAATAAACTACCCAAGTACAAACACAATATGAGATATCCCTTCAAAAAAAGAAGGACATTAAAGGTTGCATAGAGGAGGTTATCAAGAATAATGAGGGGGAAAAGGGAAGGGACATGAATGCACTATATGAAAAGGAGGAAGTGGATGCTATGGTACAAAAGATGCAATATGTTGTCCAAAGTATATGAAAGATAGTACCAGAAGTTCCTGTGGTCATTGAGGCCACTATGGAGGAACAATTGTCGAAAATTGGTGTTGTCATGAAGAGATTCAGGGAACAGATCTAGGATCTACAACTGAAGAGCACGTCGAGCATGCCCCCTGAGGTGCGTGAAGGTAGAATGAGGATGACAATGAGAACAATTTACAATATTAATAAATTATAAGAAGAATTCAAAAAAAGTTGTGAAGAAAGTGCCAAAGTGTGGGAAGAGCTCATGGATGATCCCGATATGAAGGTCGTAGATGCCAAACTACGAGAAGAAAAAGAAAATTCCAATGAGGCACTATATAAGGAGACAAAATTACCATCATTTGAGCGAATGACATCCATTTTTTCTCAACGACAAGCATATGTTGAAGTGGAAAGAGTGAGGGACAAGAAGAAGGTACTTCAACAGATGCATGGACCTAGGCAAGAAGAAGTGGTCAAGATTATTGAATAATTGGCCACTCTACAAGGTAAGGTCAAACACACCATGGTGTAAATACATAACAAACTCACGGACTTGACTGCGTAGGCCATGGAAAATATAACAACACATGAGGTCACAATTGTCACAAAGGTAGAGGCCTCTAAGTCTATCTCACAACAATTTATTGCAGAGTGGAAGAATAGAAAATAGGCATGAGTGGCATGGGACGAGCCACAGGTGAGTGTTGGGTCTTTTTGGACATGAAATTTTGGATGCAATTTTGGGAGAAGAAAGGGCACAAAAGGAGGTAAGGGTGCAGAAGGAAGAAAGGGTGTAGAAGAACATGAACAAAAGAAAGGGAGCATAAGGAAGGGAAGTGAACATCATGAATACAACACATAGAAAGAAAAATAAATAAATCCAATGAAAGGAGAAAGCACGAAGGATGACAATGTTCCTTTCCAGAAATAGAAGAACGAAAAAAAAATTGTATAAAGGGTGAAAAGAAAAAGAAAGTAAACAACTAGTTAATGAAAGTTGGCCATTCCATGCACTGTAATGTGATATTTTGGAATAGATCAAATAGGGATTTAAGACCTAGATTTTGGGTATATATATGTAACGGGTGGGGTGAGAATGAGTTTTTCCGAAGAGTGAGAGGATGAACAATGATCTTGAGATTATGTAAGAGTCGTGACTATAATAATTTGATAATATGAATAATGAAAGAGCCTAAAGAGAATATTGTATCTGGAATTTCTTATTTGTCTATGTGTGTTTATGTATGATGCTTCACAGACTATATTTATTTTATTGATTGATTATGCTACAATATTCATG
>JASDQU011179414.1:5657-22325 GCA_032191745.1 Picea mariana | reverse complement strand
ATGTCCATTTACATGCAATAAATAATTTTTACAACTCCAAAGTAAATACAATTTTTTTTCTTTCATGGTGACTCAATCATCACCACTCTTGATGTTCCCTTTTTGTATGAACTATACACTTTTGCTATTAACATACAATACCTCAAACACCCAAATGCTAAAATCATTGCTTATAAAACCAAACCTTAATATAAAGGAATTTTCTTACTCAAAGTTGAAACTCAAACCTTAAAAAATATTAGTTAAAAGATTTTTAAAAAATATTTAATAAATATTTTGTACCTCAAAACCTTTTACCAGAACATAAAGTGTCCACCTCTTACATTTTAATAAAAAAAGGGTGATTATCTTCAAATAATTCCACCCACTTAAAAAAAAAGAAACGATCCTCCATAAAAATATTATAACATACTCCATCCATTAATTTACCATCGCGATCCATTAATTTACCATGGCGTTCCTCTTATAAAGTATATGTTCTACGTATAAAACAAAAACTGCTCCAAACGTCATACCTTGTGCTATGTTCATATATGTTGAGTTTGGTGCATGCATATACCTTCCACGATTATCGCTCCTCCGCAAGGCTACACCAATGATGATACACAATTACCGCACCACCCTCTAGCCGTACGTCACCCTCTAGTCGTGAGATGTGTTGATAACACAAGTCCGAGACCAATTATCGTGCATTTTCTTACCACTGGGATTTTAAATAATTCTTGCCATCGGAGAACCCAGCAAAGCGTATTGAAATCCCTTCGACACTGTGGACATGCAACGGGAATTTGCAGCCAACCAATATCATCCTTGCAAGGAATCTATCCTCCATCCTCCGCGGCTTCAACAAAAAATAAAACTCAGTATGGTTGTCTAATGTTTTTTTTTTTTCTCTCTGCACTGATTTCCAGGGATTGGATTATCTTCTTCTTTGCTCTCTGATCTTTCAACTCTGTGCTCTGATACCACTTGTTGGGCAGTGGAAGAAAAATTGAGCATAAACAGAGCATAAAATTGAGAACACCAAACCAAACACAACACAACAAAAATCACACAATTGACACAGTGATTTATGTGGAAACCCACGGTGGGAAAAAACCACAGGGAAATGATAGTCGGTATTCTCATTATTCAAGGGAGAATTACAATAGCCAGCACATACATATAACCATCCTCTCCTCACACACAGATTGTACTCCATAGTATTATGTCTTGCTCACACACCCCACACACATTCACCTCTATGGATATGCTCGTATATATAAAATCTATCACTTAATTACATGAACTGATCATAAATAGATCACATAGTTAAACGACATGTTCACTGAAGAATGCATGCATGCACATTCTAAGTTTAGCTAATGTGCATGCTACCGCATGGGAAATTAGTTGGCGCTTTTTCAACACAGGATTCCTTCAAGAAGTTTAAACTTTACTTGAAGTTTTAACTTCACTTGTTCCAATTCAGCATCAAAATGCAAAGTGCAAAGTTGGTCACATGGAGAATCAATGTTTTGATCTCCATCCATGCCGACATTGTGGCAAACATAACCATTCTTCAGACATATGTTCAACACTAAAGAAACTTGCAATATTGAAGATTCACTATGAGTGGATCGATCCTTGGCAGTGGTCATCAATAGTCAAGCGATTATATAAGTCTTACTGTAGAATTCAATGTCGAGTAAAGACCAATCTTGCAACACATAACCTTTTTTGTACCTGAAATTAAGGTATATAAGTCCAAAGTGGTCCCCTTATGGCGTAGCTTTTAAGCATGGTCCTCACGGGATGAGATAACATGTGGTTGTTTCCACATGACCACTTTGTGTTATACTCAAATGGAATAAGTATGGTACTCTCTTTAGCCTAGAGGGGGGAGTACAATGATGTAACTCTTCTGCACCTTAAGGGAGGGGAGTTCAAATATCTAGTGAAGATGGTTCATGAAACCACCTGCGGTCTCTCCTTTCAGCTGACAAAGGGGGGAATTAATGATGGAATTGAAGATGGTTTTCAAACTGAAAGTTTCGACAACAAATATGCTAGATGGGAATCAAATTTACCATATGGGAAACTGTAGTTTGTAGATAGAAAAATTTGGTAGAATTATGGTTCAATGACTTGCAATTAAATCATACATTGGGATGTTGATTTTGAGAGCAATATTGTGGAAATTTCGTTCACTTAGATGGTCATTCGACCTAGAAGAGGACAGATGGATCCTTCTGCATTGCAACTCAACATTGATCAAGTTCTCAGACATTTTCAAATATGTGTCAAACTTGTAGTTGATTCATTTCTCTTGATTTGCTCGCATTGGATTTCACATCAGTGAACAAATTACAGGCATTCTAGCTCACATGAGTACACAGTGAGATTTTCTAGAGTTTTCAGCATCTAGATTTGGCGATTTTTTAGGTAATTCTTCATTGAGGCTTAGCTTAAGAGTTTCAACATGAAGACTTGGAGATTATATTGGTTTATGTTGTATTGTTGGTATTATTGTTCAGACTTATGATTGAGGGGGGGAATGTTAGCCTCTTACTCGTATACAATCATGAAGTCTTGGTATACCACCTTTATGTATTTCACATTTAAGGATATAGTTGTTATCCTAAGTGTGTTTCTAGATTATTACATTGCCTCCTCCTACCTTATCTCCCGATGAGGTGTCGATGTGAGAGAAATTGAGGTGGTTTCATTATTGTATTATATAATTGTATCATTACAATGAATGCAAGGTAGTGATTGTGGCTTGAGGCCTTTGCCACCAATCTTCTTGTCCTAATATTGTGTGCTCAATTTCTTCACTTATCAATCATCAATCATCTATGTTTTTCATCGAAAGCTCCTGATTAACACAAGCAAGCAACAACTGCAATATTTTATAATTAACATCCACACAAAAGCATCTTGTCGCGCTAAGGAATCCCCCTTTGGGTAAGAAGCCACGAGTTGGCGACATTTATTCTGCCAAAGCACCATGTGCCGCCATTTTAACAAGTACAATCACATACAAGCACAATCATGAGTGTGAATGTGTCATTCAAAGACTTGAACCTTGGTGGGGTAATAATGCCACTTTGCTTTCACCAACCCCTGAATTATCTCTTTTATATATTATTTATGGAGTTCTAAATATAAGTTCTTAAGTTGTTTGCTTTGTACCCACAAACTATTACTAACTATCAAAGTTAACATCATATTGCAAAGTTATTTCAATAGTGAGTTAACTATTCTTATAAAAAATTATCATTAGCAGTGCTCCTTAGTTCCCCTTTCACGTGCCTTTCTAAAAATGTCCATTACTAAGTCAGATACACCTAGCACCTATGCATTTTGGAATTGTTTTTAATGATGTAAATACATTTGTATACAAAAATTACAATCCCACTTTAATTGAGAGAAGTGGCCACAATAAAATATAATCTCTAGTATATGGTGATTCTCATCCTAGCAAAGACATATATAAAGAAGTAGTGCCTCTTACTGATATAATGGTTGGTTGATTGCAGTGTGAGTTTTCTTACTATTGGATCTTCTCCCTTTCTATATGTTACACTTTTTTTAATTAATAAGTACTACTTCACATTGACGCAATAGAGACACCAACTAGACATTATTATACCTACCACTAGGCATGTATATTACATTCGATTCATTATTGCCTAGTTATTAGTTTGGGCTCAATCAAACATTTTTCCTAGGTTCCCAAAGTTTTACATTAACCAATGAATTTTTTTATTTTCACGCAATTTTCAAATTGAGTTATCTATCGTACCATTTGTACACCCATTTAAAGTTTTATTCTGGAGTGGCCACTAAGTAATGTTAGCCTTGTTGGGATTCACAACACCCCTTTGATACATCAATTAAGTTTGTTAGTATGTCTGCTTTGCACTTCTTTGTTTTCAACCTATAAAAATCCTACACCCTTAAATTTCTAGTGGCTATGGTAACTAAGCACTCATTTATGACAATGTTAGGTAGTTATCACAAATGTTGGAAATGATTGCATTGATATTAACTCTCGACTAATACCAAAGATGGAACTATATATCATATTGAAAAACTATATGAAATCCTCTTATAATCAATGCAAACAATAACTGAGATCAACATCGATAGCTAGGGTGGTGGTTGTGGACAAAACAAGGATGGAATAAGGGCAGTTTGTGTAGCTAATAGCATCATAGTATTTACACTTTCCCAATATTTACACTTTGATGTCCATGGAAGTTATTTAAATTTTTGTACTCCTCCAAGTTCAGTGAAACATCCAAGAGAATTTGAAGGCATTATGAAGGCTACTTCTTGAGGTACAATTGTCCCTCACGTTAACTTTGTTCACGAAAATGATGTTACCTATTTCTATGACATGACATGAAAATATGAAAATATAAAGCTTCATCTATTGAAAGACATCATTTATACTTTACCTGGGTGTTTAGTAAAAGTCATCAAAAGTGGTATAAAAACATTGTTGGGATTATTTCCAAACAAATCCACCATATTCACTACCAACATATCCTTAAAATAAATTGCATGTAAAAAAGGTTATGATTCTATGAGAAATCCACTTACTTTGCTCCACATAGCCAATTTAAATGTATGCATAACAATTGTAACTTTATTTTCTAGGCATGGATATTTCTACCCTGAAATTTCCCCAATGTGAGTGACTCAAATTTTAGAAAAATAACCCACAAACTCTGTCTATTTCTCTTCTTTGAATGAAAAAATGAAAATAATTAATATAATTACCTCTAGCTTTTTTGTGAGATTTAGTCATGATTTTGCTTGCAAACTTGCATATCTACTAGTGTTTGTTTGTTTGTTTGCACCCATATATTCTTCGTGCATAGTGTTAGTTTTGGATAGGGACCATGAGATTCAAAAATACTTGCACCATGTCATGTTAGAGCTAATTTTGCATGCTTAATTGAAGACTAGATACCTGTGTATGCAAGCTTGCAATTGCCTTTTTAGCTAATGTAGTTCCTATCATCTTGCCAAATACATTTCTTTGCAAAATCTCAAAAATTAATAATTGTTGTCTTACTAATCATTGACCTTATATGAAAAATATTTAACAACGAATGACATATTAACAATGATTGTAATTCTCTCTTCATATTCACTCTGGACTGTGAAATATACATGAATAATTATGATGCTCTTTGTGAAGCCATGTGCTTTATCATGGACCCCAAAACATGGCCCCTCTTTGGCAATGGTTATGTCCAATTCCTTTGTAGACTATATAGCATTGCTTGTAGGGATAGAAGCATTGTGAAAGATAAGCAAGTCCATCCATTGAATACATTGAACCCTTATGCCACCAACAATACTTGTGAGCACACCTCGCGGGGCAAAGAGGTAATTGCAACTGCCAATTTTAACTTTGATTCATATACATAACCAAACATTTTGTTGTGATTCAATTTTGTTGATTGTAGGTTTCTTTGCTTTATGGTTGGGTGAGTGAACCAACCTAGAAAGTAGATCATAAGCTTGGCTAGAGTCACTTCCCTTCTCACTCGAGAAAGCTCAATTTTTACATAAGCTCAAGTAATTAAAGTCCCTCTTGATGACTATTGGTGCCTATGAAAGGGAAGGTGAGGGAAACCCGACTTCTGCCTTTTCAACTTAGTTTCCAGGAAAGCATGTTGTTTTTACTTGAGTTTAGGATATTCAATTGTAATCACCTGTAATCTACCATGCTCAAGATCAACAAGGACACATCTGAATTGTATGTTGCACTTGTGCCAATGATACTTGAAAGGAAATCATGCAAGTGTCTCAGCTTCCGAATGTCACCAGTAGCTTGCAATTTCCAAGTGTAACCACTGGCAAGTGTGTAGTGCGTTGTTCACATGGAACATCATGCATTGTCTATGTGTATGAGATATTGTAGTAATTGTATAATATGCACTCTTTAATCATACCTTCTCTCTCTATCAAGTACAAAACACGGTGCATGTAGTATCATAATTTCAAGTTGAAACAGGTGGAGAAAATGTGGCCAAAGCCTTTTTCATAACAATTCTCTCTCTCTCTCTCTCTCTCTCTCTCTCTCTCTCTCTCTCTCTCTCTCTCTCTTCGAGACACATTGTAAACTAGAAAGGAATGACATTGAATTGTGCTATTATTTCTCTCGAATGGATCATTCACTAAGAAGTCATCACCTCCATGTCATCATTCATTCTCGTTCTTATTGATACGATAGTAATTTCTTTCTATACAACTTGAAGTTATATAGTTATTTTCCACCTGATCACCTGATGGTAATCATCCAGGGGTTAGTAATGTGAAACACTGAATCATACCACTTTTCCCCTGAGTTTACAATACCTTTTTGCCTTGTCATTTGGTGTCCCTTTACAGCCTGTGACCAAAAAGTGGTAGTCACTCCTTGTCCTCTTGCAATGGGCAATCGGTCGCTCCCTACAAGAATGCAAGGTGCAACCAAATCTGTTACTCCCTATTTAGGATTGGTTTCGTGAGATGAGATTAAAACCTATATTCTTCATGGTTTGACCTCAAGAAGCTTTTCATCTTGGGCATATAGATCTTATCCAAACTACCCTTTGATCTTATCTCTACTATCCTATAAATAATGGGGGTCTCTCATGGTAAAAAGGGGGGAGAAAGGAGAAAGCAAACTTATTATGGAAATTTGATTATAGAGCTTTGGAAAATACTGCATCAACTTCCTTGATTGTAAGTTGTAAACAATTTGTCCATTAATAGAATATGTACAAGAATTTCCTCCTTACTTGATTTTATGTAATTGTTATGATATTTGTAGGGAATTGATGTTCTTATGTTATGTCACTAGATCTATTATCCATTTATACATGATTCATTTGATCTTGTGAAAGTTTTCGTTGTGTCTCTATGTGTGTAGATCCATGTTGGTAAGAGTGAAGGGCATATTCGAGAAAGCTAACAACTAAGGAGCATGCAGGGACAACCGTCGTATCACCGAGTAAGCCTTTCATTCCATCAACTTGTAGGTATTTTCATATATTATTTAGATCTAGGAAAATCTATAGCTTACATCTCTATTATGTCTTAGGTCTAGGAAGAGCCTAAGGAAGTTATCTTCTACAGGATTCATGTACCCTTCAACAGATTGTCGACTACACTGGGAAAGCTATTGTTGTCTATTCAGTTTCTTCCTCAACTTTTAAATTCAAATTCTCAAGATATTTGCTTTTAAAGCTATTGTAAGCCCCATTCTTTGTTCTTGATCTGTCAATAAGTCATTCTTTGACTATTTGAAATTTTTTAGTCTCAGATCTATTAGTTTTTTCACTTGCATGGTCCCAGTCAAGGGTTATCTGCGCCCATAGAGCGACAAAAAACTTATGGTCGCTAGTTGCTCCATTGTAGGGAGCAACCAACCCCTTTTGGTCACCAGTTTCTCCATTGTAGGGGGTGACCAGCCTGAGAATTGCACTACGAGGGACCAGTTTCTTGCGGTCTCCCTCTAGCCCTCTGCAAGGAGCGACTAGAGCTTTGTGGTCACCCTATGGTCATTAACAAGGAGCAACCAGGCTCTAAAATCCAATTTTTGAAGGGACATCCTTCAAACAAGGCCCATATCTGTGTCTGTCCTTTCTTCCACCCCTCTTGATCTCTCTTAGATATGTCCCGGTAGTAACTTTTGAGTTCTTTTGATGCTTGTCCACCTACTTGATTGCATTTTTTGTTCGCATTCTTTTGTTGTGCTATCCTTTGCACTTGCATTTAGCTCTTTTCATTTCATTTGAAAGAAAGAAAACAAAAGAAGTTGCATTAAAAAAATTTCATTGCATTTGAAAGAATCGCAAAACCAAAAATAATTGCATTCTAGTTAGTGGATGGAGCATGTTTGAGCTTGCATTTTAAAGCAAAATAAATTGCATTTAAAAAAAATATCCCCTTAGTATCTTACAGTCTCTTGGACTCATATACCAAACACCTTTTGCATTAAAAGAGAAGTTCATGTTTCTTACATTGAATGTTACACTTTCTTTGCTTGAAACCTCTTGCTCCTTTCTGTAAATAGGCTTCATCAAAACTAAAGATTGCATTCCATTCATTTTTTCTTTTGAAGTCTTCTTGGAGTTAGAGTGATCACATCATAAGTTTCACTGCCATTTACCCCTTTTGAGTAACAACAACCATAAAAGGAATAAGGTACCTAATCTAAAATCAACTAGACTTTTTCTTTATTAGAAAATTGTCACAAGTCTAGGTTGTAGGGCCTTGGTTGTAGGGTGGAGAGTAAATTCTCCAAGGCCACTGAAACAAAACTAGGAACACTAATGAGCGAAAAGTCATTAGTAATGTGAATTGTTTGTTGGGAAAGCTTCTCTAACACAAGAGTCAAGTGGTAGGAGAAGTCGAGAAGAGTGCTTAGACCAGTCCCCAACACTCTATCTCGGTGGGGTTATGCAAGTCAAGGGGGCAATCTTAGTAGTGGCAAGTTCTTGGGGTGACACCACTATCTGAATTGCTTTGGATCTAAGAAATTTGTCTTACTTTCCATACCCATTCGTAGAATCCCTCTCCCACGACCGTTTTGCCCAACCACCAAGCATGAAGTGGTAGCCCTAATTGATTTTCCTAGGTTACCTTTCTAGGTGACTGCAGTGGTGGTATTGTCAGTACCTGAGACAGATGTGAAACACAAGATTTTGGCTCCTTAGGAGGGTGTAACACCCCTATTTCCCCCAGTTTGTAAATATAACTATATTGGCCAAGAGACTATGGCAAATTCGATATGTGTGAATGTTTGATTTGTTGGACCTTTGTATAAAAGGTCAATGAATCTAATTTCTTCTATTAATAGGAAATGGATAAGTGTTGCATAATTGATGAAAGGGGGGTTTTCCAAGAGAGACCACGGATGCTATGAAAGAGATGGTGAGGGGAACCATGAATGGTTGAGATAAACCCCACCAAACCAGTACTTTGTTGGATTTAATTTCTCAGGACCAGAATAGTCCTATGACCCAGGAATGAATTACCAATTAGGTTGGTAGGTGGGAAGACATCCTCAAGAATTAATGAGGGAATGGGGTAGAGCGCCCATCTGTAAGGCTTTTAGACCTAACCACGAACTGAGGAATTTGGGCCACATGCAATCTTGTTGAGGAAGGCAAGAAAGGAAGGCGTGGTGGGCAGAGGAAGACCTGCGAAGAGTGTCGAGACAAGAGATAAAACTCTAGGGTTCGAGGAAGAACTTAGGAACGAGCATGTTCTGGTCATATGATGTGGCTAGCAGGGTTATGATACAAGCTAATAAATGAGGGTGTTGAGTGATTGAGAAAGTACTTAGGCAGACCTCTTTTCTTAGTATAGAGAAAACTCCTTCCCAAGATCCTATGGGAGGAGGAGAGTAACCTTCGTCCCTAACTGTCACTGAGTCGGGAGGAGGAGAGTAACCCCTGTCCCTAACTATTTTGAGATGGAAGAAAGGATTCTATCTCAGAGCATCATGGTCTAGCTCGGGGGTGGCCAGTGGTAAATCTGTTAGGAGTGACTAATCCTATGGCTGGGTGGAAACATGCACCCCTTTCAGCAGTCGCATCACGTCGTATGGTTCTGATAAGTGTTTTCATACTTTGTGCATTGAAATGGAATAATGGTTGAATGCATGTATTTATCTATCTATGAATGGTTTCTGTATTGAATGGTCAAGCTATGTGTATGCATTTGTCTTCTTGTCAACTTATGCTTATGATTGATCGTCTATATGCCCCAACTTAGCCTTCGAGGTGTCTTGGGACATAAATCTGTAGGGTGGCTGAGATAGAAAGCATTGCATCAACCTGGCCCTGTCCATATGAATAGGATATCTCCTTCAGACTCTTTGATGTGCGACCAGGATATCATGCCCAAGTCCTTAACACTTTCATGATGAAGCTCAGGAAGGATAGCGAGAATTAAGTCTCGAAAGGGAAGATCCTTTTGTTTGGAAGACGAGCGGACGGGATCCGTTCAGAAGGACCCATATGACCAACTCCGAGAGAAAAGAGGAGTTTGCATCGCAAAACCCCTTAAGGTCGGAGTAGCGAAGTGATGTGAGCAGTGGATCTATGGATCCACATGGCCGGATCTCGACCGTGAGATCTGAGGGATGTTAGAAGGTTGTCARTCTGGGTGATGTGGAAATCTGACGTCACTAGGGTGATGTGGACCCACAATAGATGTGCCACATGTCACCTGGATTCATGTGTATCACATACCCTGTATACCTATTGGAAACTGACACATGTCAACCCATGATGAGGGCACATGTCACCCCTGGCCCTTCCATGTGTCAGCCCCTRGCACATGCCTGCCCATCCAAAGTGGTTGGTGAAGTGACCAGAACTTTGGGAGTCCAGGACTTCGGGAATCCGAAGGATTTGAGGTGTAGTATTGTAGAGAGTCTAAAAGACCCGAAGTGTCGAAGTCCATCCTAGTCGTTGGCACCAGGAGACACATGAAACTAGATCTTGTATTTTGGAGGTTTAACACACCGGAAGGAAGCAAGTGTAAAAGGTTGAAGACTCCTAAAGTCGCAGGGAGCTAGAGGAGATCTGAACCGTCCATCAATCGGGACACGTGTCAGTATATCGTTAACTCTGGAGGAGAGCCACTCCGAAGAATTAGAAGCGTGGTGCTTCGAAAATCCCTGAAGTTCAGAGTAACGGAGAGGATCTCAACCATCTGTCATTTGGGGACGTGTGGCAGGCGATCTCTTACTCCAAAGGATAGCCCCTTCGGAGAAAAGTGGAACAAGAACTCCCGAAGGCCCATAGATTGGAGTTCACCTGAGTCATCGATCTCAGAGGACAGGTGTCAAAAGGTCTGTCATTCTGGAGGAAGGCTTGTTGCGAGAGTCGAGAACTCCCAAAGGTTGAAGCACTAGAGTTCATCATAACCGTTAGGAGTGGATGATGTGTGTCAGGATACATGACACTCTAGAAGGATTGCACTTTGGAGGTTTGTGTTTGTGAGTACTTTGGAATTCACTAAAGCATAGAGTCCCGAAGTAAATCAAAATCGTTGATGTTCTGTGGATGTGTGGCATAAGAATCACGTAGTCTAGAGACTTGGCACTCCAAAAGACTTGGGAAAGGTATATCTGCTAGTTCTGAGCTCGGTTTTGAGTATGGAGGCAGAGGTTGGAAAGTCCTGGACGAGAAAGATGTGATAGAAATCTTGGAATTATGATTTGAGATAGTTAAGGAAAACGAAATTATAATACCCCTCCCCTTAAAAGAGCATTTAGGGGTCGGGTGTGTTACAAATTGATATCAGATCATGATTACAACACTTGGCCTGCTTGGGCTCATGGACGAGTCACATAAAAACCATATTTAAAGGAATTTTAAGGGTGACACCCTATCTTACCTCTTTCCTAAAGAGTCTAGTTAAACTTTTACTGAAGAAAAGAATGAAACTTTCTACTGTGTGTGTATTTAAGAAATGTGAATTGTGTGTTGTTCATAAACTAATAGATTGTTGGCTAACAATAATTTTTTTGTCAGCACTCAAGTAGTCTGTAAATCGCGAGAAACTTCAAGTATAAAGGATGGTGACGTGTCATGAAGTGGGGAATGGCTCCCACAATAAAGAGGAAGAATCTAACGAAAGGAGGGTGGTGGAAACCCCTCCGGATCTAGTTGAAACTGTAAGGAGCCTCATGGCTGAATTACAGAGTTGCAAGGCCAACAACGAGAGATTGGTAAAGGAGTAAGA
This sequence comes from Picea mariana, assembly GCA_032191745.1. Taxonomy (NCBI): domain Eukaryota; kingdom Viridiplantae; phylum Streptophyta; class Pinopsida; order Pinales; family Pinaceae; genus Picea; species Picea mariana. The sequence goes on along the minus strand of JASDQU011179414.1, from coordinate 10,577 downwards.
AAAACAAATAGAAATTAATACAGTCTTGCTGCAGAGTTTATCCGACATACAAAGGCAGTTGTAGCATGGAACTGCAACCAGTCATGTGGACCGACAACATACGAAGAGAATTCAAAGTCCACATGAGATACTACGAAAACATTGTCCCATAAGTGGCCACACTAGGAGAAGTACCTCGAGGAAGGCCCCACCTGGAGGCATGGGACACTCATTGGAAGAGTCCTCTGGAGAGGAAATTGGCAACTCCGAGGGATCTTCTAGTAGCAAAACTAGCTCGCATTCTTAAAGGAAAGGAAATAAGTGAAAGCATTCCAAAAGTCCTGATCCTAAAGAGTTCAAGAAAACCAAACTACCCTCTTTCGATGAAGAGATTAAGAAAGGAGAAGAAGCAAAAGCTTGGCTACTTGGTTTAAAGAAGTACTTCAAAGTCCATGACTACTTTGAAAACTTGAAGGCTTGAATAGTCATCTTCAACCTAAATGGAAAGGCTTCCATTTGGTGGGAAGACCTTAGGCATGTAAAAGGAATCCATGAGAAGGACTTGTCATGGAAATAGTTTGAGAAACACTTCAAGAAGAAGAATAATTCAGGATTCAAGAAGAAGGGGTTTAAATCCTCAAGATATAAGAAATATGGGAAGGATTCTAGGATGAGCCTTCCTACTAGAAGTGTGTATCAGCAAAATTTTCCCTCCCAGAGTAGAAATAAACCTTTTGGAGCAACCCCAAAAAAGACTGATCACCCAAAGAGAAAACCCTTGAAATGTTGGGGTTATGGAGAAGAACATATGTTGAGAGATTTCCCACACAGACAACAGAATAGTAGGAGAGTCTGCAAAATCCAAGAAGCTACCACAGTCAATGATGTGGCTAGGAGCATGCCACGAATTTATGCATCCTTGGATAATAAACAAGCTGACCAACAAGCTTCGGTGGTGGAGATGGAAGGTATGATTGTCAACCATCTAGTTTCTATTTTAATTGACCCTGGTTCTAATTTGAGTTATGTGGCCCCTCAGACTGTTGATAAGTGTAAACTGCAACTAGTTAGACATGTTAAGCCATGGTTGGTACAACCAACCACTGGAACCAAAAGAAAAGTAGCAGAGGCTATACCAGCTTGCCAATTCATTATGGATGGATTGCCCACTGAAGTGACCCTTAACATACTTCCCCTAGGATCTTATGACCTGTTGATTGGTATGGACTGGTTAGTTGCTTATAAAACTAAGTTGGACTGTTACCATAAAACCTTGGAATGTGAAAATGAAGAAGGGAGAAAAATAACCCTCCAAGAGCCTCAGAAGCCTGTCTCAGTGAGACGAATATTAACCCTTCAAATGAAAAAGTATTGCAGAAAGGGTTGTCCTATATATGCAATACAAGTGTTGGAATTTGTTGAGGATGATAAACCAAACCTAGAGGACCACCCCATATTAAGAGAGTATAAATACATGTTCCCAGAAGAGGTACCAGGTCTACCTTCGAGAAGATACATTGACTTCTCAATAGAACTTGCACCAAGAGCAATGCAAGTGTCTAGAACACCCTATAGGATAAGCACACCAGAGGGAGTTGAGCTCAAGCTACAACTAAAGGAGATGATGAACAAAGGCTACATCCGACCCAGTGTGTCTCCATGGGGAGCACCCGCCTTGTTCGTGAAAAATAAAGATGCCACACTCCAACTGTGCATAGACTATAGACAACTCAATAAGACAACCATAAAGAACAAGTATCCCTTACCAAGAATCGACGACTTGTGCGATCAACTAAGGGGTGCTTCTATTTTCTCAAAGATCGAATTAAGGTCTCGATACCATCAAGTCTGAATCAAGGATGAAGACATCCACAAAACAGCCTTCAGGACAAGATATGGCCACTATGAATTTATGGTGGTGCCATTTGGATTAACTAATGCCCCCACCACTTTTAAGTGCTTGATGAAAAATGACTCACCTGACGGTGGTAAGCACCTGTGAAACAGATATTAGGGAGAGAATCAGGAATGCACAAGAAACATATGCATTTTTCAAGACCGTGACGTCATACCTAAAGAAAGAGCCCACAGGGATAGAGTATGAAGGCTATCAGATGTTGGATGAAGGCCTACTGAACTACAGAAACAGATTGTGTATTCCAAGTTGTGACGACTTGAAGAGGTTCATAATGGATGAACTACACAAGAGACCATATACTGGTCACCCGATGAGATGTCCCTGTGAGAGAAATTGAGGTGCTTTCATTATTGTATTATATAATTGTATCATTACAATGAATACAAGGTAGTGATTATAGCTTGAGGCTTTTTCCGCCAATCTTCTTGTACTAGTGTGCTCAATTTCTTCAATTGGTATCATAGCATGGTGATGCGCGTTTCGTGAAGAGGAGATCGTTTAATAATCTATCATTGTAGAATTTGATAAATTGTCTTCTTTGAGAGTTTATGATTAAGGGAGTATAGAGACACGAGTGGATATAGCTGTGACATGGAGTTTTTGGTCGTGAAATAAGAAGAAATTCAGATCGTAGTGAATCCGAATTAGTGAGATCTTATGCGAAAACCAGAGTTTGCATCTAGTTATGAATCAATAATTGACTGGCACATATTAACCAATCCACTCACCGATCTAGCGATTATTTTACCAATCCGTTCAGCAAACGATACAATCACCGGCGATCCAAAGAAACGATACAATCAACGACGATCCAGGAATCCACCCAGCTTGTAGCTCATGTATCCGCCAGTGCTCTTTTTTTTTCTCGTCCAAGGATAATAAGCTTGAACCATCACATGTGGAAACCCTAAATATTCTCGCCAGCAATCTGCATTCTCACCAGTGATTTGCCCATAACATTTAAATATCCCACGCGATCCAACCATTTGAAGCAATATTAAAATCCAATGATCCGATAGATCCACTGTAGATCAACAGAGATCCGATTTTTAATTGATATGTTGGGGAGCAGATCCATTTGTTCACAACTCCGTGAGCTAAGAGGTGGTTTAACATATGATCCAGTGATAATTCGGTGCGGGTTGACGAGCTACCATCCATTTCAGTAACCTCACTGATCTCACCGATCCCCGATCCTATGCTTGCAAGATTCGTGAGACTCCATATATCGGGTCGTTGTCAAACTCTTGCAAGGTATATAAATTTTCTTTGTGGGTGGTTTTTCATGATGGAACACACTGGTTTGGTTAAAATGGTTCAAAATATCGAATATAGAAAACCAATGTTATGAATCTGAAAGAACTACCTCATCATAACAATGGTGGCAAAAGTCTTAAAACAGAAATATTTGGCATAATTTAAAAATGAAATATTTTGGTTGGAGTTATAAACAATTAGAATATATATAAGCCTTGGGAAGAGTGATATTGCATTATGAACATTGGGAGTTATAAGCGAGAGTAACCTTGTATTACTTCAAACAAAGTGAGTCTTCCTATTATATATTTTGTATATTTTGTAATTTGAAGTATTATTTTACTTCAAGGGGAAAAACAACAATTTAATTTTGAAGTAATTGAAGTATTTTATTACTTCAAATAAGGACAACCTTAGTAATCTTATATTGCTATCAAATTTTGAAAGTTTTAAAACAAGTAAATTTGTATTTTTTTATTTCTTCCATAGTTTATGAAGAAATAAAGGGCGCGGAGAGAGAAACATTGTACTGTAATCAATTTTTTAAGAGTTGATTAGAGCCAAGTACAAAATTCAATCAATTTTTTCCCAGGGACTATACGAGGGTCAAGGCCAAGCCTCGATAGTTCACCTTCTCTTTGCGGCCCAACGTGTGGTGTGTTATTTGCTCTTCATTTTTGTGTGGTGCTTCATTCATTTTTGCTTTCCATTGCATAAGTTTATATTCCAACAAGCATTCACAATGTCCAAATTAATCAATTTAATTTTCGAGTCTCATAAACCTAAAGGCTCCAAAAACTACAAAGCATGGAAACATCATATGGAAAGTACATTGATTTATAATGAGCTATGGAAAGACATAAGTAATGATGATGCAAAACCAACTAAACCTACTGATGCAGCTCAACTAGCTAAATGGGAGCTAAAATATGAAAAGGCATTAGCATTAATTAAGTCATTTGTAAATTAAGAAATGTATGTTCACATTGAAAATGCATCTGATGCATGGACTGCTTGGAAAACATTTAAGGATCTGTTTGACACTCAACCTGAAACAAAAAGGGTTGACCTTCAATTGAAATTGATTCAATAAAAATCAACCGAAGGTGGAGATGTACTTGAGTACATTTCCCGACACAAGAACATCAAGCAAGTTATTTCTAAGGCCATATTTATTGTAGTCAGCGACAGTTTGATGACAACAATCTTGATTGTGGAGTTTCCGTCATCCTATAAACACTTATTGGAAACATTGTGGTTGACTGGAAAGTTAGATAAAATCACTTTTGATCAATTGAGTGAATGGTTATCTCAACATGATAAAACTTTTGGGAAGAAGAAACAAGTAAGTGAAGACGTCATTCTTACAAAAGCCAGTACTAGTAAGCCTTCAACTCAATATTCAAGAGGAAGAGGAGCTCAATTCAACAACAAAGGACGTGGTAATCAAGAATAGTCAGCTTATAGAGGACAAGGTTGAGGAAGAAGTCAAGGTAGAGTAAGAGGATAGCATTCCCCCCTCAATCATAATTCCAAACAATAATACCAACAATACAACATAAACCGGTATAATCTCCAAGTCTTCAACATCCTCAACATCTTGGAAGCAAATTCAAGTGCGTGACTTCTAGAGTTCAAGTGAGTGTAAGAAAGTGAGTTCCTGGAAACAATTATAAGCAAGTGAGTTAATGGAAACAAATTCAAGCGAGCATGACAAGTTCAAACGAGCAAATTTAAGCAAGAAAAGTTCAAGCGAGTGTGACAAT
>JASDQU011179413.1:35161-45631 GCA_032191745.1 Picea mariana | reverse complement strand
GGCCTTCAATGCTTAGGCTTCCTGGCCTAATCAAACACATAAGCCTCCAGCTTATAAAAACTTGGCTCACCAGCCTATAAACATAATGACAATTTTTTTTAGAACATGGTTTACAATGGGGCTCGGCCTTGGGGACACTACACATATGCTTGTTTAGTCCTTTGGATGTGCATCTACACATGTTTGCATCAGAAAAATTTGGACTAGTGGCATGGCCATGAGCATTAAATCATCCCAAACATCAACAAACCGACAAGGCCAAAGGTAAAGATGCATTGATTTTGTTCCTCATATGTTTACCAAACAAATATCTTGAGCTATTTATTAATCTATGGCATGGTGAATATGTTGACTTCATCTGCAACACATACTTTGCAGTTCACAATAAGTATCAACAAGTGCAAGCGAGACGTCGAACATAATGCAGGTTCCGCAGACTAAGAGGTCTAGCTGCAAAACTATGGCTCCATAGTTCATCCAAGTTGTGCATCTACTTGTACATTTATGCCAGGGAAAAAAGAAAACAAAAAAATAATGCACACTACCATTCACATTACTTTTCCTGTTCAAAAATTGTGACCAGGTCTAACCTTGTAGCACCCAAAATACTATCAATAGAGGGCTTGAACAACCGCCAAACTGGATAAGTGTTCATTGGGGACATAATGGTCATCTATAACACCTACTTGGACAAGGCAAACAAAACTAGATCCATTATGCGTGCTGACATGACAGACAAGGAGGCCCTGATGACAATCACACTGACTATTCCTACACAACTTGTCCATAAACATGCAGAAAATATATTTCCAGGTAATGGGATATCCATTACAAATTTTAATATGTTGCCCAAAACAGTATATGACCGTGGTGATTGTGATCGGATTATATCGCTCAACAAAACAAGAATTGTGGAAAAAAATCCCGATATTTGTTTAGAATATCATTTCATCCCGTATGCAACTATCAACCAACTTGCACAAAGCAATGAAATTTACCCAATTGGAACCATTAGCGCAACTGTCACACTCGCGAGAAAACTTGGCTCGCAACACATTCTCCATATAAAATATGGAGATTCAGATAGCGACAAGGCAATGGTACCGTTCTCCATATCTAGTTTTGTCCTTTACTTTCGCATGTCCATGTATCTCGGTTAAGTTACACAAATATTGCATTGTTCCATGTTGCAGCTACAATTGTTTGATACCTATTCAAATTTGATTTTGTCAATGGAACAACAACTGCATAAAGGGAAATTTTCACTTATGCTCTTAAAAAATATAACAAAAAAGAGATGTTAAAGAAATGATCTTTCGCACAACCCAAGAAACATTTGTCACAAAATTGCGAGCAGACATAGTACATGATCTTAAGAAACTAACTAGTTCTACAACTATTGTGCATATACATCTAGAAATCCATCCTCACTTTGCTCATACAAATCGCCTTCACCAAATTTTTGCATTTTTTTTTCTTGGGTGCAGTTGTATATTATATTGTTCAATTTATTAACTGTTATGCTCACGTTTCTAGGTTGAAGGTGTTTTGGTTGCAGCGAATGCGTACTCGACCCCCTTTGAGACTGTATGTGAGAAATGAAACTCTCTTGCTTCTACTTTTTCTTTCATAAGTGATGATACAAATGATTGTCTACAATGCAGTAAAAAATGTCCATACATATATAGACATTGCTTCAATGCTGCCATCCGAACTGTGGGCAACACAACCGTGCATTGTACAATTAGACATCATCTATTACAAGGTGTGCTTCCTGGGTTAGTAGAATTGTCATATGAAGCATACCTACAGAAAAAGGAAAACAATGTCTACATGTTGCGTGACTTTCATATACATAACAAATTTACCTTAAATGAGGACAATGCAATATTGCATATCGGCTAAAAAAAAAATAAAAAAAAAATGAAATCATATCAAGCTTTGGCAGGAAACGAAAATATCTCATGTGTATCTGTAATTTTTCTTCAACACCCAGATGAATGTTCGTCGGACTCGAGTTCTTTGGATTTTACATCTATAGCTATTAAATTATCTTTCTGGAGATTTTGTCTCTTTTTGTGCCCTTGAAACAACAAGAAGGATCTAATTACAAATGCAATCAATGTTTTTATTTTGGTGTTTTTTTGCATCTCCAAGTAAGAATTTTGCATATTTATTTCGGTGTGAAAATAAATAAAAATGGTGGTTGGTTGTGGCTTTGATGGAGGAGTTTGCACGTTTTTTGGGTGCCCAAGTTGGACAATTGTTTTCCAACTATATTGCCATGGCATGATTTTTGCATTTTTTTTGGGTGCCCGAATAAAATAAAAATTGGTCTCCAACTATACATTTATGGTATGGTGTCTGCATTTTATCGATGCCCTAATTGAAAAAAAAAAGGACTCAGCATGGATTGAAATATGAGCTTGAGATTTTTAGATCTCGCTATAGATATTGGGGAGTTCGGGCATTGGAATTCATACATGCAGGTGCGGTTGTTGGTGGTGTACACACGCATAAGATTGTTCAATCCAGAAATGGGAAGCATGAGAGAAAACCCCATAAAAAGTATCCAACTGTAAATAAATCGGGCCCATCCTTTGAATTTTCGAAATAGCTTTCTCCTCTGGGCAGAATCATCAAGAATTTCCCATAATATTGGAAATTTGGCATTGTTAAAACTGGTAGTGATAGACCATGGCACTATCAGAAGCAAATGTCCATAGTGATCTTGCTTAATGGTAAAATAGTAATAAAAAACTTTATTGTTCCCCATTTTGAGACCTGGTTATAACTAGCGTACAGTGGCGAAGCTCCACTGGTTTTGTGTTGTCTTGTGTTTGGAAGACTTTGTTCATATCCCATGGCCCCAATTATTTTCTCGTGGGAACATATACCAGATGTAAGAGAAAACCAATGCGACGATGTGCTTTTTTTATATATCTAATTGTTTGATGCAAAGGTCGATGTGTATTTCTCTATGGAACCTTGTGGGATCTAACTTGAGGCCTTCTGTGTTCATGCATTGCCTTCTGCCTCAACTTTCAATACATTTGGTGTTTGCTTGGTTCTTGGTTGTATGCTTCGTTCTGGAAAATTAATAATACATTCATGATCTTCGCAATTTTTCTATGATCTTAAAGACTATAGAGGATATGCTTTGCCCTTTAATATAAGATCTGTGATGCAAATGTAGTGTGTGGCTCATTTTAGCACTTTTCCTTGATCGATGAACTTAGCAAAATTAATCTTCTGGAATAATTTGAAATAAAAGAATATATACTATGCGAAGTCCAATGGAACTATCATATGAACAAGAGGACATTAAAATTCAAATTCATTGTTGTTATACTTAAGGCGAAGCTAACAATACAATAACTTTACTTAGACATCCCAAAATTGATTTTTTTGTAGCTTTTCGACGCTTCACTTATACAAGAAGATCCTGGAAACTATAAGCATGGATCATTGTATCTATTCCTTGATTGAAGAACCTGTTCACATGTTTAATGCACTTCATAGTTATTGTTAAGACCATCAATGGAGATTTCTTACACCGATTCCCTCTTCCAAAAATTTCCATCCCCTTTATTTTTCCCCTCTGCTTTCCCTTTCTAGTTACTTACTCGTTTTTTGGAAAATGTCTAGGTGTGGAAGTTGGAGGATTGACGTCTTCAGATTTCCACATACTTTTATATCACTAGCCCGACTCACCGCTTCCTAGTTTCATATTGAAGAAACATTTTGGATCGCGGGTTCTAAGATAGGCAGGTTCAACATTTTGTTTCCATTGTTTCGCCGCCTGCAAACAACACTCAGACTTTCGTGATCTACAAATTAGCAAACAAAATCCCCTTTATCTCGTTTTTATCACTTTCCTTGATCGATGAACTTAGCAAAATTAATCTCCTGGAATAATTTGAAATAAAAGAATATATACTATGCGAAGTCCAATAGAACTATCATATCAATGAGAGGACATTAAAATTCAAATTCGTCGTTGTTATACTTGCGGTGAAACTGATAGTACAATAACTTTACTTACACATCCCAAAATTGATTTTCTTGTATCTTTTTGACGCTTCTCTTATACAAATAGATCCTTGAAACTATAATCATGGCTTGTTGTATCTATTCCTTGATTGAAGAAATTGTTCACATGTTTAATGCACTTGATAGTTACTATTAAGACCATCAATGGGGATTTCTTACACCAATTACCACTTCCAAAAATTGCCATCCCCTTTCGCTTTTCCCTCTACTTTCCATTTCTGGTTACTTACTTGTCTTTCGACAAATGTCTAGGTGCAGGAGTTGGTAGATTCACGTTTTCAGATTTCCACTTACTTTTATATCACCAGCCCAACCGACCGCTTCCCCGTTTCATAATGAACAAACTTTTTGGATCATGGGTTCTCGGATAGGCGAGTTAAACATTGTGTTTCCATTGTTCCGCCGCCTATAAACAACCCAGACTTCTGTGATCTACAAATTAGCAAACAAATTCCCCTTTATCTCGTTTTTAGCACTTTTCCTTGATTGGTGAACTTAGCAAAATTAATTTCCTGGAATAATTTGAAATAAAAGAATATATAATATGTGAATTCCAATGGAACTATCATATCAACGAGAGGACATTAAAATTCAAATTCATCGTTGTTATACTTGCGGTGAAGCTAACAGTACAATAAATTTACTTAAACATCCCAAAATTGATTTTCTTGTAGCTTTTTGACGCTTCTCATATACAAACAGATCCTGGAAACTATAAGCATGGCTCATTGTATTTATTCCTTGATTAAAGAACATGTTCACATGTTTAATGCACTTCATAGTTATTGTTAAGACCATCAATGGGGCTTTCTTACACCAATTCCCACTTCCAAAAATTTCCATCCCCTTTCTTTTTTGCCCTCTGCTTTCCCTTTCTGGTTACTTACTCATTTTTCAGAAAATGTCTAGGTGCAGGAGTTGGCAGATTCACATCTTCAGATTTCCACTGTTACTTTTATATCACCAGCCTGACAAACCGCTTCCCCATTTCATATTGAATTTTTTTTTTGAATCATGAGTTCCCAGATAGGTGGGTTCAACATTGTGTTTCCAATGTTCCGTCGCTTGCAAACAACACCCGGACTTCCACGTTCTACAAAGTAGCAAAAAAAATCCCCTTTATCTCGTTTGCTTTCGATTTTTGTTTACTTGGTCCTTTTTCTGAAGTTCCACAATATACAAATTGACCCTCAAAATCCGTTATTGTCTCCTGTTCCATGTTACACATTTTTCATTCAATAGTTGGTGTAGATACAATTTGACCATCGGGCCCTCACGTCTCCTGAGTAGTTCTCGTGGCCCTATTTTCAAGCCCGTCAATATTTCATGTTCCAAGTATGTCTAATGCGTTTATATAATGAGTCTGACCAAACACTTTTGCATTGCATACTTGGCCACTATTACCATCATCAGTTCCTGGCCAGGCTTTCTCAACATTGCGCTTCCACTATTCCGCTACATACAAACAGCACCCAAAATTTCACAATATACAAATTGATGGCCGAAATATGTCATTGTGATATACAATTTGACCATCGGCCCCTCACGTCCCCTGGGTATATCTTGTGACCCTGTTTTTGAAACCCGCCCGACCGCTTTCCATACTTGGGCATTTATTGGAATCTGTTTCATGGGTTGGCAGGTGGGACAAAATGTATAATGCTTAGTCGCTCTTCACCATCCCCTCTACCTTCTTACTTCTTTCTAGATATTAAATTTTTAAGCTTTAATGCTATTAGTTCATCATGCAAGAAATGTTAAGATTGTCATTAATGTCCGGAATGTCGGAGAAGATTTGTCATTAATACAAATTAAACCAAGATTTGCAGAGAAGAGTGTTATCCTTTCCAAGTATTCATTTCAAACATGATGCAATCTCTTTCGTGCGTTGGTCGGTTGGCACCTTTATGAAATCTCTAATTCTTAATCGTTCTTCATCGTCACCACCACCTTCGCACTTTTTTCTAAATATGAAATTAGTAAGATTTAATGGTGACAACTCATTATGCACGAACCCTGGAGATTGTCATTGATCAATGAAAGGCTCGAGGAGATCTTCCATTGATACACATTAAACCAAGATTTGTGGAGGGTTATATTATCCCTCCCCAATTTTCATTTCAAACATCATCTGCAGCAAACAAGAATTCTCGTTAACTTATGGCAGCAGTTCCACAATAGTTCTGTCCAGATACAGTAAACACCTTCGGGCATGATGGCCAGAGGTTCCAGTATTCCAGGGCATATTCTTACTACTCATATCCCTCCTCCCAGGAGCAAAAAGGGATATGGTCCCTTGGTGCATCGAGAGATATATTTCAAGCCAAAGAATTCCAAGGCAACCCTGCATGCTCAGACAACTTGCCCACTTGCATTGATGGATGGTGCAGAGGTTGATGCAATGGATTTCGAGTTGGAAGAAGATGATTTGATGGACGATGATATGACAATGGATGATGGAAATTCAAAGACTATTCCCACTCCTGCGCCCAAATTGAAATTAGCCATAATGGGCGGCACTTCCCGCCTCGGCAATGGCAGTCCTGAAAACACCAAAAGAAGTGGTTTCAGAAAATAAACTGACACTGAACGCAATAGCCTCTTTGCATCTTGAAAGTAGGAATTCTAGAGGTCCAAATTAGTTTTTTCTAGGAAGAAGTCTTTCAATGTAAGGAAATGATCTATTGATGCTCCCAGAGATATATTTCAAGCCAAAAAACTATTCAATTACGGGACCACTGCCCTATTTTCTAGATATACAATTAACTTCTTAGGGAATGAGGACCAGAACTCCCACTGGTTCAAGGATTATTCCTACTACTCATCTCCTTCCGCCTAGAATGGACTAATTTGGGCCTCTGAAATTGCACGTGCAACCTGTGTCCCTGAAGTTTTTGACTGTGAGGAGGTGGTTTCTTGGTGTTTCCTGACTTTCAGTTTCATGCTATTTTGTTTTCCCTACAATGTTTTCCGTCTTCTTCCTCATGGGAAGATTGTGAGAACTATCAATTTTACCATAGGACTATTGTTCATCTTCTTCAAGCCAAGGTTTTATTCCATTGTGGACCCACTCTCCTGTTTCTTTGTCGGCTCAGGTCTTACGCAAAATATTGATATCGGGGCACCGAACATTGATCCACTGAGGAGAAGATTGTAAGGATTTCCTAAAAAAAAAGGATGGTAATCAGTTGTGTATGCATGTTGAAGAGCATCTTGATGGCTCATGCATGTTGCATATCCTGTGCCTGTGTTTATGGAAAATATGTTCAATGTTTTGGCCCAAAGAACTTGGTCCAATTTCTAAGGATAGATATACATTGCTCAATATTCATTTTTTTTAATGGATTTACTATTAAAAAAATTTCCTTGGAGTCTTGGTTTGCTGCTTCTTTTCTGGATTTAACACCTCTTCTCATTGGCATGGTTCGATAGTCTCGTAGTTCTTCGATATTGTATTTTCTTATGTAATTTGTTCTAAAATGGAGCATTTAACAATTATATGACAATGCACTGTGTCGATCCATCAGGATTTTATGGAAAAAAATGAATTTCGGACAGTTTCAAACCAACGTTCAATTCTATTCGTAATGCAGATAGAACATAGCAATACCAAATCACAATATTGCAACAAGATTGTCATTCTTGTTTCTAGACATGCAATTATTAAGCTTTAATGCTAACAACCCATCATGTAAGAAGTTTAATACTTGAGTTAATATGTTATAGTCATGGAAGAACGTATCAAGAACACACTTACTCCCACAAGTTGCAATAAAATCTAATCTTCAACAAAGCATTTGCTGACAATTACTAGAAAATGATGGTTTTTCAACAATGGGGCTTGCTTGAAACCAATTTCCGATTACGAAAATTTCCCTTCGCCTTTCTATTTTCCCACTCTTTTATCCCCTATAGTTTCTCTTTCTGGTTACTTAGTCATTTTTTTTCCCGAAAATGTCTTGTTGCGCGGGTTGGCAAATTCACGTGTTTCGACCGAGCGCTTCCCCTTTGTCTAAATTGCACTTTCCATTGTTCTGTGACTTGCAAACAACACTCTAGCTTCTATGATATGCATATTTACTTCTGGACTCCCACATCATCCCCTCTTCTGTCTTACACATTTTTCACTGAAATGTTCCGATATATACAATTTGATAGTCGGGGCCTTACGTCTCCTCGGGAACCTGTCACCCTATTTTGAAGCTCGTCCAACCGCTTTTCACACTTGACCATTTCGAGTTCGCGGGTTCAGGAAATTTCAAATTTCTAGTTGTTGTTTCTTATGCCTGCTACCTTCAGATTTCTTTCCAAGTATATGCAATATGTATACAACTTTTCCAGCAACATACATAAAAGATCTTGCGGGGAAATGGAATATCTATTGTAGATTTGAATATATTGGACCTTCATTTCCCTCTTCTATACTTGACCAAATCACATTTCTTTTTCGCCTCTACTCTCTCTTTCTCATTACTTGGTCATTTTTATGAAAATTTCTCAATGCACGCGTTGCCCGACTCATGATTTCACATTTGTGCTCATGCTTTTATATTACAAATCTGACCAACCACTAGCCATTCGATGCCTAGGCACTTTTTAGATTGCGAATTGTTGAGCGTGCGGGATCTATATTTCACTTCCATTGTTTTGTGGCCTACAAACAACACCTAGACCTCCACGATATACAAATTTGCTGCCACACTCCCACATCATACCCTCTTCTGTGATACACAGTTTGCACACGAAAGTTCTGAGACCTGCAATTTGAACTTCGGGTCCTCACGTCTTCTGGGGAACTATTGACACCTCGTTTTGAAGCCCCTACATCTGTTTTCCATATTTCTCCATTTCTTGGAATCTCTTTCGTGCCTCCAATTCCATACTTACTTGAATTTTTCACTTGCGGATTCCGGGACAGGCAGAGTGCACTTCCAGTGTTCCTCGACTTGGAAACAGCTCCCTGACTTTCACGATATACAAATTGACTTACAGACTCCTACATCAACCCCTCTTCCATGTTACACAGTATGCACTCAAAAGTTTTGATCAATACAATTTGACTGTCGGGGCCTCATGTCTCCTCGGGAACCCTTGTCAACCTATTTTAAAGCTCGTCCGACCGCTTTCCACAACCATTTCTTGCAATCTCTTTCGCGGATCGTCCGGTTGGTGGGTTCAGACAATTTCCAATTCCTAGTCCTTGTTTTCTATGCTCGCCACCTTCACACTTCTTTCCAAGTATATGCAATAAATATATAACTTCTCCAGAAACATGCAGAAAATATCTTGCTAGGAAATGGGATATCTATTACAGATGTGAATATATTAGCCCTTATTTTTCATCTTCTATACTTAACCAAATTCCCATTTCTCTTTTCCCTATACTTTGTCTTTCTCGTCACTTAGTCATTTTTCCGAAAATGTCTAGTTGTGCGGGTTGGCGGACTTGCGGGTTCACATTTTCACTCGTGATTTTACATCACGATTCCAACCGACCGCTTCCCCATTCCATACCCATCCACTTCTCCGACCATGGATTCCCAGGTAGGCAGACTCTATATTGCATGTCTATTGTTTCGTGACCTGCAAACAGTACCCTGACTTATGTGATATATAAATTTACAACCGAGCTCACATCACAACGTCTTCCGTATTAAAGTCTACCTATCATGCCCTCTTCCATGGTACACATTTTGCACTAAAAACTTCTGAGACATACAATTTTACCATAGGGTCCTCACATCTCTTGTGGAACTATTGTAACCCCATTTTCAAGCCTGTCCGTCTGCTTTCCATACTTCACTATTTATTCGAATTTCTTTCACGGATTGTCAGGTTGGCGGGTTCAAGAAATATCCAATTCCCAATTGTTGTTTCCTATGCCCATGCCCTTTGTAATTAGCACTTAGAAAGTATATATAAGATCTTATTTCTAAGTATGCAATTAGTAACCATTAATGCTAAACTAGGATTTGAGGAGATCTCCCATTAATACGCATACAACCAAAATTTCTGGATGGTTATATTATCCCTTCCGAGTGTTAATTTCAAACATCATGGAATGTCATTTGCGCATCATTGGGTTGGTCTATTCACGAAATATTCAATACTCAATTTCAAAAACGAGTCTGATCGACCATTTCCCTATTCCATACTTAGCCACTTTCCCAGAATTCCACAAATATACAAACCGACTGCTGAACTACCCCACCATGCTCTCTTTCGTTTTACACGTTTTGCAGTAAAAAAATTCGATACATAAAATTTGACCGTCGGACACTCACCTCTCCTGAGTATCCCCCGTAACCCTATTTTGAATCCCGTCCGACCTCTTTTCAGACCTTGCCATTCCTTCCTTTCTATTCCCCATCTCCATGACCTTTGCACTTGTTTAAAATAAAAAAAATGTTTATATAT
>JASDQU011179413.1:12919-26057 GCA_032191745.1 Picea mariana | reverse complement strand
ATATTTTGTGTGGATTTCCTTAATTTGCATAACTCTATTTCTTCTCTGCTACTTCAAATGCGCCATCTCTTCTGAGCTTCAATCAATGCGCTCATTTATGCACTGTCTATACATGATCACAATACTCTATTTCTCCTGATATTTTCCCTCAACCTTAACATTGCGTGCTCTGATTCTCTATGTGTATTCTTTGTAGAATATCCCTTCTATCTCTCTTGAGCTTTAGGAACATAGGATAATTTTTTGATCCTATCAATATCAACAATGATTGTGAATTTCTTCTGCCCCAAGGTGATCTTCCTCTTCCCCAAGGTGATCTTCCTTTTTCTTTGATTACTCTACATGTTTGACTCATTTTTCCATCAATGAAAACACACAATCAATAATTCCAACAATCTCCCCCTCTGGCATTGAGGGAAACATATCTATAAAACAAATGAGTTTGTACCTTTTCTCCCCTATCACTGATCTCATCTTTAAATTTGGGAATTGAATTTTTTTTACTACTTTTTCTCCCCCTTTGACATCAATGAAAAAAAGGGATGTTTCCTTGCTCCCTTTAGGGTGACACTCCCTCTTAGGTGATGCTCCCCTATCTATGAATCTCCCCCCTTTTGGACAAGGGATATTACTCTGAGGAAATGCTAGTGGCATGGTTTCCAGTTATCTCTCCTCCTGGAATCATGCTGCTACAACCATTCATGGGAATAAGAATAACCCCCCCTATGGGCATGTATCCCTTTATCTTCTCTGCAAGATGAAAAATATGCTACCACTACAATTTTCTTCCTCTTCAATATACTATTGCTCTACTGAAACATAGTTCAACTTCTCAAGAATTATCTGCTCTTCCTATAATGATCCTTGGACCTATACATGCATCTACCATATAAACTCATGCCACACCATACATAAAGTGTATACCACACCATACATCAATTTTATGTCAATCATACATACTATCTCATTCATCAACCATGAAGAAAAATATATGTCAATAATATGTTCCAAAAGTGAACCAAGCATACATTAGGATCATCAACAAGTGCCTCTATCAATGTACCAACAAGGTGCTTTAAACAAGTGTCATATCACACATGATATGCCTCTATAATAATATAGATCAATGGAGCTAACATATGTACTAGCCATGTACCATGAAAAATCTTCTTCATAAACCATTCACATAACTTCACTGAGAGAATGCATAACCAACACTATTCCTTGGAAGATGAAGACCTGAAACAGACCATGTCAGATCCTGCAAAATATAGTGTATACCATCAAACCATGTTCTTTAAATGATTCTTAGTTATCTATTCATTTGTACCCCAAGAGCCTCTTCATTATTATGAGAAAATATTCTCATAGGGGTATGAACAAGAAAAATCTTAAGTCTTCTCTAATTCCTCCCTTTTTTTTAATATTTTTTGTTGAGGAGGAGTTTTAGTAGATCATCAAAATAGTGTTTGAAAATTTCCAAGATCATCATCACTTAATTATTCTGATTGATTTCCTATTGAAATTTCATCATCATCATTACTGTCTTGTGCAACATAAGCTTCTTTATCCTTTTCTTTAGAATTTTCTTTTTGCATTTTCCATTTGTTGGGTAATGAATAATTTATTTACAGGACATTATCAAGTTCTACAATTGTGTCAAATTTTTATTTAGGGGTTTTATTTTCTTGATATTGATCCACTTCATATGAATAACTCTAATTTTCATATACCTTATCAGACACTTCATACATCATTCTCCTATTGTTAATTTTATCTATTTTAGGTGCAATATCTTCATCATTTTTCTTCCTTTATACTTTAGCTTTTCTTCTCCATATTTTCTTATAATTTTCCTTAATGCTAGAGATACTTGCCTTCATGGAATACTTTGGCAATCTACATTCACTATCCTTATGACCATAATTGTTGCATTTTTGGCATTCACTATTGAAGTCTTGTTAGGGAGAGAACGAGTTATGATTTCTTCTTTCTGCATTATTCTTATTGTTTTCATATCTTTGAACATTTCTTGGATTGTACTTTCTATAAGCTTTACAATGTAGTTCTTAATGTCCAAAATTATTGCAGGAATAACAATATTAAAGGAAAATATATTGATTTCTATTAGAGGGATTCCTTTTGATGATTCTATTCTTTTTGTTATCTTTTTCTTTAGTAGGGAGTGCAAATTTCTATTTATTTGGGACAATGTTCAATGGTATTGTCCTTTCCTTATTTTATTCTCTTCTTATGGAGTTCTTAAGAGAATTTGCATAAATGATTGGTTGTTGATCATTATTATGTTCTATAGAGGGATCATATCCCAATCCTGTCTTATCATTTGATGATCTCTGACTGCTAAGAATGTTGTTTAGGATTTTTGAGTTGTTTTCAAACATAGACTGAATGTTTTCTTTTTCTAGTTTCTCTTTTAGTTGTATTATTTCATCTTCCAATATCTTACATGTTTGTTGTTTTTCATTGAGTTCCTTATTCAATATTTTTTATTTTCTTTTGGTTTCTTGGAGTTGGATTTTTAACTCAATAATCAATTGTTTTAAATCACTAATGGTTTTGGAAACCTCCTTTTTTCTTGATTTTATAACTTCTTCAAACTTTAGAAGTTGTTCCTTTAGTAACTTGTTTTGATTTTTAGATTTTCTTAGTTCTTTAATTGCACAGATAAATTATTCCTCAGGGTTCACTTCTTCTTTTTATTCCGAATGATTATCATCTTAAGTTTTCATTCCCATAAATAGAATCTATGTATTATATTCTTAACTTTCTTTAGATGAACTAGTGTCTTCTTGGGTAAAGAAAGTTTTCTTCTTCTTGTAGGAATTCCTTTTATCTTTGGTTTTTCTCTTCTTCTGATATTTGGAAGTTATTTCATCATCACTTCCTCTTGCTTATGATAGGGACATTTGTTATCAAATTGTCCGATTGTGCCACAATTGAAACATTTGAAGGTTAACTTTCCTTTATATTGTCTAGATCCTTTATGGAGTTTCCTTATAAAGTTGGCCTCTTCTACATATGATATGTCTGATTGATCTTCATTAAACATATGTTCATGATTATTATTTTCTTTAGAAGCCTTAAAGGTTTTTTCTCCTTTTGATGGTTTTTCCTATCCTGTCCTCATCTCATATGCTGTAAGAATTCCATGGAGCTCATCTACTGTGAGTTTGTCAAGATCTGGTCTGTCTTGAATTGTAGAAATCTTGGCATCATACATCATAGGTAATGATCTTAAGATATTTTGTACAATGGGTTTGTCTTTAAGTTATTCTCCAACTGCTCCGATTGAGTTAATTGCCTCATCTACTCTATGAAGATCTTCAACAATGTTCCCTTCTTCTTTCATCTTCAAATTTTCAAACTGATCTCTGTAGGTTTGTAGTTTTACTTCCTTGAATTTGTTGTCTCCTTCATATATAACCTCCAGTTTGTCCTAGATATCCTTAGATGACTTACAATGCATTACCTTAAAAAATATAGGATTGGTTAACCCTCCTAGAATGGCATTGACTACTCTTGAGTTGTCATTGCAAATCTTATTTCCTACAGTATCTATGGGTGGAGTAGCTAATGTAGTGTACCCATTTTATATAGATTTCTAAACATATAACCAAGAGACATAAGGTATCTTTTCATTCTTATTTTATATAGAGAATAATCATCTCCTTTAAACAATGATGCTTGGTTGGAATACATTCCCTCTTTCTAATCCATTACTTTTAGGATTTACCTTCCAGTTATTAGATTGTGATGAAGGCACTTAACTATGATACCAATTGTTGGAAATACTGAAAGGGGGGGTGAATCAATATTACCTTTTTAAACAATTAGTTACTACTTTTTTATTCTATTTATCATCACAATAGATCAACAATGGAATTGTATTTAAGAATCAATTATATAAGTATACTTAACAAGAATTACAAAGTTTATAAAGAATGAAATGTAATTGTGAAGGACAACAATCCTCTTTAAATAACCAACTCTTGGAGACACAAATACCCTTATTTAGGGAACCAACCCTAGGAAGCACCAAATCCCTTGTTTTAGGGCACCAACCCTAGGAAGCATCAACTCCCTTTTTTAAGGGAACCAACCCTAGGAAGAACCAACTCCCTTATTTTCACACTTTACTTAGAAAAAGATATGAATCCTTCCTTGCTCCTCCCTTCCACCCTCACTGCATAATTATCTTCATCTTTCCTTCTTGGACTCTACTTTTTCTTTTGATCTTTTCATCTGGATTGCAGAGACACTTTTCTTTCACCATACCTTTATGTTTATATAGTATTCCAAAAAGTATGACATTGAACCATTGTGTATTTTGATAATGAACCATTGCACCCTTTCATTTATTAAAAAATATGTTATTTTAATAACAAATTTCTTATTTTACTATTATAATATAAGTTTATTCACTACAACAGAACATGCAATTAGCGCCAGAATTTAGTGTATTTTACTCCATCAATCAGACACCTTTTCTAGTGCAAAATTGGGTGCAATATGGACTTTTTACAATTGTGCTAGATTTAGCGCCAGAAAAATAATGCCAGGAATAGCGCCAGGATTAGCAACAGGAATAGTGCCAGGATTAGCACCAGAATTAGCGCTAGGTTTAATGCCAAGTGTTGCTTCCATTTTTTCTTCTGATATGCCTTCCAAATTTTATTCCATTTTTGCGTCTGTTTTGGCTTCCTGTTTTACGTCCAGTTTGACTTTTGATATGGATTTGAATTTTTCTTACAGTTTGGCACCAGGAATAGCACCAAGTGTTGCTTCCATTTTTTCTTCTAATAGGCATTCCAATTTTTCTTCCATTTTGGCTTCTGGTTTGGCTTCTAGTTTTGCTTCTGATATGGCTTCTAATTTTGCTTCCAGTTTGGCATCCAATTTTACATCTATTTTTTCTTCTAGTTTTGATTCCCATTTTGCTTCTGGTTTGGGTTCTAGTTTTTCTTCCAATTCTACTTCTAGTGTGGCTTCCATTGTTGCTTCCAAAAATGCTTCTTGTTTTGGTTACAATTATTAATTTAATATGTTTTATTTCAATTTAATTAGTTAAATATATCATTCCTCTTTAATAATTTATATGATTATACAATAAGTCATATAAATGCGTTTCAAATATTTTATAGGATAACATTTATGAATATTTTTTTAGGGAAACAAACATCCATCCAAATTAACAACATCATTATACTTATTAAATCTCCATCAAAATAGAATCTACAACATCCAGTATATATAAAATAACAAAATAATTATTATAACATGATCATCATCTATAATTAAAACAAGTGAGTCAAATATCTATAATTTAAGTGAATTTGAAAACATCCATCATGAGTACTAAATCAAAACCATCATACGTAATAAATATTCATCCAAAAATCATCAACCACTTTCAATATATAAAATTTGATGAGTCAATATTGATAAGATAATCATCATATATAAATAAAACAAGTGAAAGTCTTATATATATGCCAATAGATCCATATCATATGAAAATGATACATGTCCAATAGTCGACATAAGTCAAAATGATACATCATGTACAAATGATAAATTATGTAAGACAAAATGGTACAAGTCAATATGATACATCATTTCCAAACGATATAAGTCAACATGAAACATGTCAAAATGATAGAACTCAATAATATGGTACTGGAGGCCGTGAAAATTATACATATGATAGTAACCATGAAAAGAGGCATTATAACAATATATCAAAAATGATCCATGATGCCGTCTATATAATCATGAATGTCACTAGTTTCTACCAATAAATGCCTCAACATCATCATCACCATCGTTATCATGATAATCATAATCGTCATCTGCATAGACAATGACATCATTGTCATCTGTATATGTGTCATCATGAGCATCATATGCCATCTCAACATCATACCCAACATCATGATATTTATCTATTTGTTGAGGATGTTTCGAATCTTCTGGAAGATCCTTGTTTTGCAAAAACAAACATTTAGAATGAAAATTTATTATTTATTTCATGCAATAATTAATTTCTCTGTTATATATCTAATATTACAACATATGACATGAAATGATAATAATATTACATCATACCAAAGTGCACATATGATAATAATATATAAAATAAGTTACAACTAAGATGTCATTCCAATTATGTAAAACATTCAACAATTCTAATAAACGTTAGTAAAGATCAAAAAACAATTCTATGCCTAGCCTTGCATTTCCTTGCCTTGACATGCCATGCCTTGCCTTGACATGCCATTCCTTTCCTTTCCTTGAGATGTCGTGCCTTGCCTTGACATGCCATGCCTAGCCTTGCCATGCCTTGCCTTGAAAATCCATGCCTTGCCTTGACATGCCTTGCCTTGCCTTGAAATGCCATGCCTTGCCCTAAAAATCCCTTCCTTGAAAATCCCTTCCTTGCCTTGGCATGCCTTTCCTTGACATGCCATGCATTGACTTGACATTAATTGCCTTTCCTTGCCTTTCCCTGACATGCCTTTCCTTGAAAAACCATGCCTTGCCTTGACAAGCCATGCCTTGCCTTAACATGTATTTCTTTTCCTTTCCATGCCTTGAATTGACAATCCATGCCTTGCCTTGACAAGCCATGTCTTGCCTTGACATTGTTGACGATAAAAATCGCGACAAGGATTTTGCCCGCATAGTATTTCTAAATCCTATTATTTAAACTAAGCTAATGATATATAATACTAGTAGGTGGGACCCCCTTGTAGATTGGAAGATAAGATAAGGTTATTATTACACATTTATGCTGCGATTCGACACTGCTTTAAGGTTTCTACATGATTGATGATGAAATATTGGTTTTATTTTCGACATAATGACAGATGGATAATGGATTTTATGTGCTTTTTTCGTTACTCTAAGCTCTAAAATCCATGTTATGAGTGGCTTGTGTTCACTAGAATTACATTGCTATTATAGCCATGATTCATCACATGTTACACCTGCACAAGACACATGTTAGTTATAACAAGGGACAAAAGCAATATGGAATAAATCCAAGAAAATAAACTATGCTATGCTATGCTATGCTATACTATATGCAATTGAAATTTAAAAGGGTTGATGTTAGTCCTCACTATCAATGTTAGTGGCTATACGATTTTATTGAGTTATATGAAGGTGCAGGTGATATATGTTATAATATATTTTTGGAAATGGTTAATATGGATTGGGTGGTGCATTTGGAAATCAATGTATGTAAGTATCGATGCATGGATTAATGGTTGGCTAGCTGTCATGTACTACGTAATTGAATGAAGGGAGGATGGAGCGACATGAAGTAAATGAATGTCACTCCATACTTCTCCCACTGGCTGTCACCCTAGCTTGGTTATTGTTCATTTGATTTTCACTGTGGTTAAGCTCCGATATTTAGGCCTGGAAGGAACCGCTCGACCAAGATCACATTTTTAAGGCCATTTGGTTACAGGTATGTTTTTTTTCATCCATCCATGAACTCGTTCTGTTTATGAAATAAATGTTGACTCAATGATGTATTGGTATGTGTTTTTCTTGAGGCTGGAAACTATGTAAACTCGTAGTGTTTCTCTAGAATGGTTGTTTGTGTTATTCATTGAAAATGGAAATTTTTATGGTTGAAGTCGCGATTTCATTGACTATTCTGTGTGGTGGAAGCCGTGATGGATCTATGTTGTCTCTATGGGTTTTTGTTGGAGGGTTTAATTCTGTTTGGACTTGCTGGCCATCTCCTCACAATCTTTGTAACCACACACGGTCGTATTTGGTGTTATGGGGTTGTTGTGTAACTTTTGAACACCTTTGGGTCACTTCATATCGTTTTCCACCTGGTCGTGGGCTCATTTTATGTTATTGGTATCTGCACAATTAGTTATGGTGGCTATTATGCTAAGAGGATTTATTTAGGGTTAGTTTCTATTACCCAAGATCTGCATTTCTATCAACATTATTCATCTTTTGGGGAAAAACATGAGGTTTATGCCCCTGCGTGTTATTGGTGTTGGTTACTGGACAGTAAGAAACCTCTTCTCTTATGCATCGTGGTCTACCCTACCTGGTATGAACTGTCACCCTGTCTTGCAAGCTAAAGGTTATGTGGCTTGTGTGTCCACCGTGTTGTCTTGAAAGGTTCTCACTGCTTTTGATATGATCGACTCCAGCCTCCCTGTGTTTTGATGATAAAGCGAACCCTTGACTATTTCTTGTATTCATTGGTAGCGATCTGATTTTGATTAACTCAACAGTCACGCTTTGTCGATTATCTTGTTGACTGTTATAGTTTGTTGAGTAGTATTAATAGTGGTTTTGATTATTGGCTCATCTCTGTTTGATCGCATGGTTGGAGAGTTGTGATTGGAAATGATAATTGTTATACAGTCAGTGCTTCCTTTTGTTGTGTCAATTGAACATATAACTCAACATTGTTATAAATCGATTGATTGGGAGTAAACAGAAATGGACAGTGACATAGATGACTCTTTTTGCGTGGTCTATGTGGTCCTACAACGTAGTATAAATTAAGTTTGGTGGTTTCTCTATGTTTAATATTTCCTAATCAGGATCGTTACAAATTGGAAATTTGATGTCAGAGACTTGTCTATTTTTTGTGTATGTTTATGGAGACATCATGCATCATTTGGTTTGATTTCACCAATAAAAATGGAGTACGAGGTTTTTACTTTATAATTTCATTGCAAATTTAATGGTAAATGTTGTTAAAAGAATGGAACCAGTCATGTTTTAAAAGAGTTTGTTCAATTCTTGAAAGACTTGTGTTTATGTTTGATTTGAAGATTTGGAATTTATGGAAAGTGGTTGATATTTCCTGAACAAAGTTAAAGAAATATGACTGTGTGTTCATAGGGATTTTGTTTTAAATATAAAATGGAAGAAATGAGAAGAAACATAATTATTTATACAAGATGTTTGAAAGGCATATTGATTTTGAGTATGATGACACTATGTTAATTAAAAGTGTTAAAGATTAAATGTGGACAGTGAACAAGTTTTAACACATAATATTGTTTAATTGGATACAATAATTGTTTAATTGATGCTGGAATAGTTGTATTGGATACATAACTGTCTTTATGGATTACTTAATTGATTTTTCGAACAATATACGCTCTTTTTCCCTACCATTATTTCATTTTTCTCTAATTACAATTCCCCTCACCTTCCCATATTCACTATCCACTCCCTATTCCTAAAATTTAATTATGGTTAAGATAAGTTCTGTATTATGACAGTTTAAGGATCACAGGGATGGATTACAATGATATATTCTTTGGTTTACGTTACAATTGATTGTTTGTTGTCTGTGAGTAGTAATCATGATCTTTTCCCCTTCATTTTAACATTTTTCGTTCAATACAACCCCTCATATATCCCATAACCTTTGTTCACTCCCTGCTCATTGACAACTATTAAACAATTTGTATAGATTGGATTGCATGAGTCTAATATGTTGCTGAGCCAAATTTTATTTCATATTTAAAAGAGTTGTCATGTATGGTTTTTAAAGAAACTATTTGCTAATAAATTATGCATACATGAATGAGATTTTTCAGTAGAGGTAGCCATGGTAGGGGAAACCAAGGAAGAGGTAATTGGAATAGGGGCCCTAGAAGGCCAAGATTATCCATACACTTTGATGCAGACTCGCAAGAGTTAGGCCAACTATTTCAATCTGGGTATTTTAACTAGATTGGGCAAGGAGTGGTCCAACCTAGGCCCGAAAGGCCTCCCTTCCAAGCCCCACAGGTCCCTGGTATCCCCGTGCCTCCTCATGTCTTAGTACCTCCTAAAGTTCCCGAAAATGACGGATGGCAAGAGATTGTCCACCCGCCAATCTCCCAACATCGTGGCTAGCCTAACTTGTCTTTACCTGATCCCCCGCCTATCAATCAAATTGTCCAAGATGCCCCTGTCCACTCACCAGTTCAGTCTTCCCATGCAAGAAAAAGGTAAAAAATCGAGGCCCACCATGCCCCTAACAAGGGAAAAGCCACTGCTACCCCTTCCTCACCCTCAAATGACTCTGATAAATATGTGTCCACCCACATGCATTTAAGAGATGACTTCTCTCATGTGATCAGTGAGATTAGGCCTAAAATCTCCACACAACCTAAGGAAAATTCATAGAGGTCAAAAGGTGACAACAAAAACAATTGGATTTTAAGTTTTTATTTGTTAATTGTTGAGAACAATTGACTTATGAAATTTTGGACAACACACTATTTTTTGGATGTATGGATAATATATCTTTGGAAATAAATTCAGTTATTATTGAGATAAATTGTCAAATATGAAAGTGATGATGGGATTCACAAGGAGGGATGTTTTATTTGATTAACTATTTGTGTTATGATTGTTAAAAGCTAAAGGGAGTCACAAGGGGTCCCACCTACTAGTTATTGTTTATTTAAAAACCCTTATTATGATTTATTACTTTTCCCCCTTAACTAAAAGTTGGTTGAGTTTTAGTTAACTTAACTAAGGAAGTAGTTCAACTACTTCAACTGATTCTAATTTGCTTAAAGGTAAAAGGAAATGGAGGAACAAGAGGAGAATAGAAGGAGAAGCATACTAAGGTTTTCTCTTTGAGTTTTTGTTGAGATAGTTCAATTTTCATTCATTCCTTAATTCATTAGAAGCCCAATTCTTTGTTATGACATTAGGGTCCTATTGTAGACAACAATATTCAGGCCTAAATTACATCATTCAGACACTTGTTTTTCAGAGGTGTTGATCTATCTTTGATAGTCTGTGTAGACTTGTCTGTTTGTGAGTTAGATTTCATGACTGAAAAAGGCTATTGTGCAGAGTTGAGTGGGAAAAAATATGTGGCAAGATGATCCAGCTTTTAAAGTTCAGTTTTTGATTTTCTGTCAGAAGTCCTTTTGTATGTTTCATCGGAGATGTCTAAGTTTGACTTCGGTCCAAAACTTCCTCAGGAAATTTTGTAAAGAGAACGATTCTTTGATGAATTGGAATGAAATAAAGGATTGATTTATGTCTCATATGTTTTGATTATTGACTTGATGTCTATATTTATTTCAACATCTGTTATCTTTAGAAAATCACATAAATAATGAATTTTTCAGCAAGCTTTTACTTATAAAAAAACCCATCCTAAGCACTCGTAAACAATACTTGTGAATTAGGATAACATTTTTGATGGATATAAACATATGGTGTTATTCCCATATATATTTCTTTATCCAAGTAAGATCTAAAAATGCTCGAGTAAGATTATTTCATATCTTTTCCTCAATATTTATTTGGCGACCATACTAGGGAGATCTTCAATATCTCTTTGGTTAATTCTTATGCTTGATTAACATCGAATAAATCTATTTTTTCTGATATTGATTATTTGATTGTTTTATTTTTTAATGACTATACCTATTCCAAGGAAACACAATATTGAGCCCAGTCTTCAAGATCATACCAAAATTGCTTTGAATTTGTTTAACACCATTTTAGACACTGCTAATACTCGGGCTAAGATTAATCATTCATGGGTAGGAATTGAACGAGACATTAGTGCCCAAGAACGTTGGGAAGCTAGACATAGACAACTTAGAAATCAACAATAACCTTCTTGTTCCTTCATCCTTGACCTTCCTTTCATGTCCTTATAATTTTGTGTTTCTAGGAGAAGAAGAGGCTTATCACCTGAAATTAATCCTATTGCTGAAATAGGAAGAAGGAACATTGTGTTATCAACCCAACAAAGTGCTCTAAGGATAAGTTTTTTTCTGATTCATCCAGTTCATCTTTCTCTCCCTTACCTATCATCGATAAGATGGCATCTAGTGGTGGCTCAGGGGGCACTGGAAGTGATTCCTCCTCTCAGCCTTCAGCTTCGTTAGTGATTGGTAGTTTATATAGCCACCATATCCCTATCCAATCTACCACCAATCCCACCAAAGTCATAAAATAGTATGGGATTTTTGAATTTGAAGAAGACACCAGAACCACACCATGGCATGTTTCCTCTAATCTTAACCTAGCACCTGCTACTCGTCCACTTCCTAAATTCAAAGAGCATCTTCCTAGGTTTTCGAGAAATAACACTATCACTACAAATGAACACCTGGTGGAATTTTCTAATGCATGTCATATCATAGGAGCCAATGACAAAAATACTTGCATGTGCTTATTTGTCAATTCCTTGGAAGGGAAGGTTGCGACCAATTTCTTTGACCTTCCTCCTAAGATTATGTCTACCTAGGAGGAGTTAGTTTATTAGTTCAAGTCCACTTATGAGCAATCTAAAATCCCAGATGAGCAGTTATGAGAGTACAATAACATTGCCTATAAGAATGGTGAGACCATCAAGTCGTTTAACTTGTGTTTCACTAAGTTATACAATCAAATTCCTGAACTCATTCGACCTTAGAACCAAGCCAATTTCATGCATTACCTTCCCCATATCATCATAGGCTTGAGGAAAAATCCATTGATAACCTTGTTTCTGCTCTGCATACTTGTTTAGAGTATGAAGAATAGCTTGAAAGAACAGGTCTTCCTCAGGGAGAATCAATTAAACAAACAGACTTGTCCGCCCTCTTACAGCTAGTACAAGATATGAATAATCATATGATAGCGTATGAGTGAAAGGGAAATGTCTCCCCTCTCACCCTTAGAGATTCATCCTCTTCTACACCCCCCTTTAGAAATCCAATTGAAAATAATTTTCAGCCTAAAGATATCATGCCTCGAAGTTGGTGTAACTTTTTCGAGGAACACCATAAGGAAGACACATGTGAGGTAAAGAAGAATGCCAAAGATAAGATCTTTGGTAAAATACCATAAAATACCATCACTATCCTAGATTTTGCAGAGATAGAAGATATCATGATCATCAATACGAGGAACAAATACTACGCTCCCAATTAAGGTAAATTTGTTCCTTCCTGCAATTCTTCTAGCCCGAGCTCATCCTCACCAGCTGCTACTGTTTAGGTTCCTAAGGTTCTTGATAGTCAAGGAACAACTTCCCCTCTCCCCTCTTCCAAAAACAATATTTTGATTCAGTTGGATAACATCAAAGAAAATTCCACCCTCCTGGACATGATTGTCATCC
>JASDQU011179411.1:1862-13380 GCA_032191745.1 Picea mariana | reverse complement strand
AAAAGAAAAAGTACGCCATTTAGATTGAAATAAATACAAATGCGATGATCACAAATTAATTACATGGAAGTCAATGTTATGAAAGTGAGAATTTAATAGGGAATGAATTAATTAGTGTAATAATTCAACTTTTTTTCCATTAAATTTTTTCTTCAAAACTTATAAGAATTTTATTCAAAGTTATGGTTTCGTTTAATTGATAAAAACCTTGAAAATGAAACTTTGGAATTTTATTTAAAGTTATGGTTTCTTTTAATTTAATTGATAAAAACTTTGAAAATGAAACTTTGTTTTTTAGTCTATTTTTTTCCATTAAAATTTTTCTCCAAAACTTATAAGAATTTTATTCAAATTTATGGTTTCGTTTAATTAATAAAAACTTTGAAAATGAAATTTTGTTATTTAGTGTATTTTAAGATAACTTATATTATTAAAAAATTGAAAAAATATAGTTTCGTTTAATTAATAAAAACTTTGAAAATGAAATTTTGTTATTTAGTATATTTTAAGATAACTTATATTATTAAAAAATTGAAAAAATAAATAAATCAAAGTAAAATTTTATCTCAATAAAAAAAATTGAAAACAAAACATCCACAAAAATAAGTTTATCCACTTATCAATCCATTTAATTTAAAATTCCCAAATTTAAATTAAAAAAATATATCCAACTTATCTAACAAATCAAAATATTGGCTACTCACCTTGAATATTGCATTGACTGATATTATTAGTTTAGAAAAGTTAGGAGGATTGTTGACATTTAAACTATTAAGAAAGAATTAGTTATTCATTAATTTAAAGAAGTGTGATTTTTTCAAAGAGGATTTGGTGTTCCTTACTTTGAAAGATAAGTTCCACATGTATCTAGAAAGGGTGGAATGGCTTTAAAATGATTATTGTTTCAAATTTTCATAAAGGTGAAAAGAGGATTTGGTGTTCCTTATTGTGAAAGATAAGTTTCATATGTATCCATGAATTGACGGTTCTAAGAAGGGATAATGTTTCACAAAGATATTCATAGGATTTGAACTAGTGGTTAGAGGGGGACTAAACTCTACATTAACCAACTACGTTACTACGTAGGGCTTCATAAATTCATTGATCGAAGGATTTAATAGATTATGCATGATGATGACAAATTATATGAAAGTGCATGCATTCCATTGGGACACAATGATGCATATGATTTTGAATTATTGAAGAAGAATACTATATATTTGCTTGTAATGGTATTAGTAAATTTCACCAAGATATTTCAAGTTGATTGTCATGATGAAAGCAGGTTAGTTGTTGTCACATTGTTGAGTCAAGAAGGAAAGTTGATAACATTCTTTTAAAAAGAAGTTGAATGAAGTATCACATAATTACTCTGCATAATATTTGGAATTGGTGTGATTGTACAAGTGATGCCTTGCATTGAATGTATTACTTATTTCCAAAGGAGTTTGTATTATACACAAACCATTAAGCATTAAAGATCATTATGACCTAGGAAAAATTGAACTAACAATATGTGAGATGGGTTGATGTAGGAGCATCCCCCACATCAAGCGAGCCAGTGTGGAAGCGAGGGACAACTGGGCAGGCGCCATCACAAATTTTGAAACACCTTGGAAATTTGTTGCGCGATCTTAAATGAAGCCATTAAGATGAAGCGCACTTGTATATTTTAATCGGACCTTGAGCCATACGCTCTCGTCCTTAGTAGGTAGGAGGCATTTAAGATAGTTAATGTAAAGTATATAGAATTTAATTCTAGATTAGACAGTGTGGAGTGCAAGAGGGAAACGGGATATAGACACCCTCATTGTGCATTGTAATATTATCAAGAAGGAAGATTGGAGCATAGGAGCATGCAGAGAGTTGTGTAAGAACACCCATATACAAGCATTTGAATTAATAGAAAGAGTTGATTCAATTTCATGGTTTGTGTTGTTCTCTGTGTATTGATGCTGAATGTTATGCTCATGATTATTTGCTCCCTGTTATACATTTGCTTTGATATGCTGTGTATATGATTTTCATGTTTGAGTTGAAGTCTGAGAGGGAGAGGAAATGAGTTTCAATTGTTTCTCTATCTGAGCCAAGGATTCCTGCAAGGAGTGTAGTTGAAGTGTTCGCAAGGAGTGCATCGACAGAGGGTTTAGATAGAAGTAACTTTTGTTCTCATTCACCCAGAGGGTGCAATTGGGCATAGGAGCCGTGCAAGGAGTGTGCAGGCCGAGTGAAGTTCAGAGTTGCGAACCTGAGTAAGAACTGAAGGACTGCTACTGCAGGTGTGCACAGAGTCGAAAAGATTCAACACTTGGGAAGTTGTTGAATGTCTGCCACAAGGAGTGTGTGCAGGGTTCTTCGAAAGATTCAGAGTTGTTAAAGCTCAGGAGGTATAGGACCTTCGAGTTATCACTAAAGGAAGGCATAGGAAGTTTGTGCCGTGGAGTGTTCAAACAGGTGTTGAAGGTTTGCATGCAGGAGGCAAGTTCCGTAGAGGAACACTTAGTCGCTTTGCAGATTTCCCAAAGGAGGAACGAACGGTCAACATTCTTCGAGGAGGATTCACGACATCCCGGAAGCTGTTAGATCTAGAAGAGGTGCAGGGGAGATATGACAGAGTATTTCAGAAGGTTCGAAGCTCAGAAGGGGCAAGGCCGTTGATCCGAGCCACAAGGGCCATCGAATTCACACATGAATTCATATATCAGGGTTTCGTGGGTCGAAGCTCCGTAAATTTGCAACAAGAATCGCGATATCGCGATACGCGATATCCTGACGGTTGATAGGACAGCGTGGGGCCAAAAGGGTCAAAGTGGGAGACAGGTGGCATGAGTTATCAGGATTTCTCAACGAGAAGTGCTGAAATATATGCATTAGGATTCGTGATCCCGCGAACTCCGAAATGTCGATGGAGTAAAGGCATTGAATAGTCAACTCGTGAGTGTGTCGGAGTTTCAGCGTATCGGGTATTGAGAGTTGGAGAATCGAGTTGCTTGACATTGCGAGTGCCGAATTTGCGATAGGGAAAGTCCCGATAGAGGAAATNAGGGGAGATATGACAGGGTATTTCAGAAGGTTTGAAGCTCAAAATGGGCAGGGTCGTTGATTCGAGCCACAAGGGCCATCGGATTCACACGTGAATTCGTATATCAAGGTTTCGTGGGTTGAAGCTCCATAAATTTGCAACAGGAATCACAATATCACGATACACGATATCTGGACTGTTGATAGTACAGTGTGGGGCCACAAGGGTCAGAGTGGGAGACAGGTGGCACGAGTTATCGGGATTTCTCAACGAGAAGTGCCAAAATATATGCATTAGGATTCGCGATCTTGCGAACTCTGAAATGCCGATGGAGTAAAGGCGTTGAATAGTCAACTCATGAGTGTGTCGGAGTTTCGACGTATCGGGTATCGGGAGTTGGAGAACCGAGTTGCTCGACATCGCAAATGCCGAATTCGCGATAGGGAAAGTCCCGATAGAGGAAAGAGAAGGTCAGCGTTGACTGGTCATCGGGTCTCGGGGATTCGAGAGTCCAGCGTTCGACTTTTGACATCGAGAAGTCACGAAGTTTGATCTTCTGATTGCGAGAGGAAGATCCAGTGAAGGTTTACTGTGGGTGTAGATTTCTCGATAGGGAAATAGAAGGATGTTAAAGTTCTTCGGGCCATGCGAAAAAAAGAAGATCCTGTGTGCACGTGGACCTTTCGACCTGCAGGTTGTGAAGGGGCTACATTGGCATCATGGGTCAAGTTTTATAGAGTTATATGTGCATGGAGAAATAACAAGTTTAGAAAAAGAGAACAAAGTCACAGGTTACTAATTAGAAGAGCATTGATGTTGTCAAGGATGAAGAATGTGGCAACCAAATTCGATTATATTTTGGATTGATCACAATAAGGATTTTTAATAGGTCATCGTGAGATGTGTAAGAATCCTAAAGATCACAACAAGAAATGCAATTAGATTATTTTATCTATGATGTTTATATGTTGAATGGAAAGAAAATATGTATTCTTGAAGGATCAATGAGAGAGAACTTGATCTAAGAATTGAAAAATAGTAACTTAGGAGGCTAAATTCAGTGTAACAAGACACAAAATTTGTAGGAGGAGAGATATTATTAGTAGAATATGAGGGAGGCTAGAAAATGTATGGTGTTCAGTAGGATTTTTAACACTAAATAGATGAGTGAATTACAACAAAATATTGTAAACACTGATATTGATTGTAAATATTATCTGGGAGGATGTATCAATGGATTTTGTGCTTGGAATACCATGAACACACCACAAATTTGATGTAGTGCTTAATGTGGTAGATGTGTTTTCAAATATGGAAATTTATTTCCTTATAATAAGACCAATGATATCGGGCATTACATTGATATTTTCTTTAAGGAGATAGTGTGACTTCGTATATTTGTAAAGAAATTCACATCAAACATAGCCACATGAATTCTTAGTCATTTTATAATGGAGGGGCATCCTTGGCTAAGAAAAATATCCTCCATGAATTTCAACTCATATATAGGTGATGAGTCACAAAATTACTGTATTTTGACATCCTCTTTTTCTTATTCTCAATCCCTTTTCATTTACCCATGACCTTGTAATAGTCCATTTTAATTCTCATATGTAGGATATAGGCTCAAGGTGTCTTCCATTTTCATTTTATTTAGTATTCAGATTTAGTTTATGATTAAACATTAGAAAAAAATGTATTTGCAATTATCTTTGAAAAATGGGTTAGTTTGTTGATTGTTGCAGGATAAATTAAAACTTGTGATTGTTGCAGGATAAATTGAAACTTGTAGCACATCCATATCAGAATATCCATGAACCAGGCCATTAATATTTTTGGTATAGAGTATCATCGGGTTGAAGTAGACACCTCCACCAAAAATCTCAACTACCCATATTGTACTTTGAGAGATATCAACAATTTACCATATCTGTAGTTATTTGCTCTTGCTCCAAATCCACATGGTCAACAATTCAAATTCCTCTTCAACCACCAAAGATATGCCATGCATTTGGGATAATTAGTCAATTATCTTGGATATAGAAAGAATCTTGGAACTCTTGATAAAATTAGTTTTGAGTTATTAGCAAATATCTTGGAGTTATCTATGAGCCGATTCTTAGATATAATTATTAGCAAATAGTTGTGACCATATGAGAAATTTTTGGATCTACATTTAATTTATGTTTCAAGCAATTTTGTGTATAAAATAGAGTGTCATATCCATTTTATGGGGGTACTTATTGTGGACACAACCAATCCCCCTTTCATTTTTCTCTCACAAGTAAAATAAAAATCCCCCTCCCTACTAAAACTAATATTTATTCCCCACTTCTCTAACCCTACCAATCATTATCTATCTACTGAAAGAAAGGTGAAGGTTGGATCTTAGTATATTGTTCTCTTTGGGGAAGTTTATCAATATCATGGATCTCTTGGATTATATGTCTTTCAATCTCCTTTATCATACTTTTGGTTATGATGCCTATCTTCGTTACAGATTAGAGCTTAATCCCTAGGAACCCTAGTAGTCGGAGTTGAACCACGTCTACCTCTGGGTCATTATTTAACATCTCTGCATTAATTACCTTTCTCGCTTATATACCTGATCTGATGTTCCCATCAAACTCTCCTACTGAAGTCACCTACTACAAGGCTTCCATGTCAACAAGACAGGTTGACATCAAATCCTCTTATCCCACTAATTTTCCTTGCAAGAATGACGTGGCATCGACATGTTAACCTGACGTGCCACAATGATGTGTTTTGTTCTTCCATAAGATTCAGATGTCATGCACTCATAGGGCTCGGCCTTTATATAAAAGATATTGGATTCCCCTTTACTTGAAGACTGACGACCAACCTACTTCTTGAGTATTGTTGGATCGTGCCTTCCCAACAATCTTATCAGTCTTGTCCTTTCCAAAATCCTATTGGATTTTTCACGTTCTCATAGTGATATCAGAAATCCTCCTATCAAAATGCATGGATCATATCCACTTGAAGTGTTTTTCATTCCACATACTATCTTTCGACAAGTCAATCGAGTTATCCCCTTCCACCTATTGGATTAACTATTTTTAATTTTACTTATTTTTACAACTATTAAAAACCAACCAAAACTCAACTACAATGTTCCCACAATGTTTGTAGGAAATAATACATCTATTTACAACCACATAACAACTAAAAATGTGCATAATAATAAAAATCACCCACAATAAAATAAATTAAGCACAACAACATCATATAATATCATTGTATTATTAATTGTTTCCATTGTATCTCCAAGAAATAAACATGCATTTTGCACCAAAGGCACTTGAAATCTTAATCATTGTTGATCCATATTTTCGATCGGTCTAGTATTGTCATTCAACCACTCTTAGGATTATTTTACATTTTTCTTAGCTTATTTTTCTTTCCTTTTATTCTCTTACATAAAAAAACCTCCAAATACTTAATCATTTTTTAAAAATGATGCAGATGTAGAGCTGCATAACAAAGCTTAATTTTTTTTTGACTTACTCAGATATGCAACCCTGCACTCACCAATACTCTTACTTCATTTTCTTTTCCATTTTCTTTTGGTAATTAGTCAAAATTCAAGCATTGCAGATGCAGAGCCATGTGCCATCCCTAAATCCTTTCCTAATTTTTCACCTCCGCAAATCCACAAGTCCGCATCCACTTTCCACTTTCCACTTCTTTTCATACTTAGCCATATTTCTCATTGCAGATCAAATCTCCTTACTCATCATCACTTTTCTATGAATCGTAGGTACGCAACCCCACAAGTCCACTGTTACGAGGAAAATCACTCTATGGCATGGGGTAAACCATAATAGACGGAAATGACTGCATAAATCAACTCTAATCTCAAGTATGCTATATAAACAAATATGCTAACAAGACAAGATAAAGAGCCTACCTCATCCAGACGTTCAATGAAGTCCACCATTGAGCGCTTGACTCAAAGCAATACACCTGCAACTTGTCCTCAATAACCAATATACACAAACATATGGTGATAATATATAAAGTTAGCACATTCAATAACACAATCCATCAATATTCATAACAAATATGCCCATGGAATAACAATTCAAATATTTGCAGGACATTAATTGGACGAGAAAATAGTATTTCTATTAAAATGTAATCAACAAAAGTGTATGAATGAAAATTTTCCATGTCGGCACGTTCGTAACCGAGACACTAAGTCCCTTCCAGTTGGGCATCCACCACTTCAATCCTCCACCAAATGAAAGCTCATATAAGAGAGATAATGAGGTTCTCCATCAAATAGGGAAGAGCTTGGGGGGTGAACAATGTGTTCAGATGTAAAAAGGGATGCAGAC
This sequence comes from Picea mariana, assembly GCA_032191745.1. NCBI lineage: Eukaryota > Viridiplantae > Streptophyta > Pinopsida > Pinales > Pinaceae > Picea > Picea mariana. The sequence goes on along the minus strand of JASDQU011179411.1, from coordinate 5,997 downwards.
TCAATATGAAGTGAAAAATTTCTCCATATTAACTTTTCTCTCAAAGTTGAATTCTTCTCTCCTTTTCCACACCTTGGATATGACCCATTTATATCCTTCAAATGGAACTAAAGGGCTGAGTCAGAATGTTTCCAGTATATGGAAGGTCAAGGATCATGGATATTGTGACATGAAATGGAAACCCGACACCATTTTTCAATTTTGAGCATAAAAACCTGATGTACATGGGTTGTAATGGTGCAACCTACGTATACACATGTTGTATAGCTGTTAGGGAGCGTATATGTGGAAAAATAAAAAATTTAGCTTTGGGAACTGCAAAAAGGGACTTCAAGTCTGCATAGGGAAATAGAAAAAGGCCCTATGTGCAAGTTTGCATAGGGTGAGGAAAATATTGCTATAACATGCCCCCTAATGTGTGAGGTCAGAGGAGTATATGTGATGACCGAAATACATTATAATACCCATAAGTGGAGTAATGGAGAACCAACTAGACGAATTAGTTTCTCATTAGAATATTACAATCCATAATGACTTTGTGCACATGGATGCTGATTTGTATTACATTGCAAATCCATGTGGAAATATACCAAACAATTTTCCATGGCAATGAATAGGCAATACAAGAGTAGATACATGCCATAGGATGTCATAGTCATGAAAAAGGCCCAGTGAAAACCAATCTTAAAATCAATTTGAAGATGTCTGTATACAATGGAGTACAATCTGATCTCCCATGATCACTGAAGTCATATAGGTATTAGTCTAATGAAAGATAACAACAACTCAGGAAAGCTGCAATTATGAATCGATGTCTTCAAGTCTTCTACACGATCCACCAAAGGTGAAAGTCTACATTATGTGAATAAAGGAGTTGAGGTCGAACATAATGAGACTCCGTTTAATTATCGATCATCAAGGTATACCATTAACAAACGTGAGACAACCTACCGATGATGAAAATAGGTATCAAGCCACGAAGTACATTCTTACAAGTGCGAATAAAGGTGTTGAGGTCGAACACTTGAAGAATCCATCAATCAGGAGACATTGATGTATTCCCTACTATATATGGTGAGAGAAATTGCCACTAATGACTGCAAGCCTCTAGGTACTCACAGGACTCTAGGTTTCATTTCCAGAATAGATGGGCTGAAGTCGATAGAAGGAGACCCACTGAAAGGAGAGCATTAAGGCATCTCTCATCATTTAGCACAAGGTATAAAGAAAGAGCTTGATGTTTTGGAGGAACTCGGACGAAGAACATGTTCATGAACCAACGACCATGTGCATACTTCACATGCACTAGATGCAAGCAGTGCATGAAAAATACCCCCTGAATAGAAACCAATGAGGAAAATTGCCGAAAAAGGTGAGGAAATGACCAATAAGGCTAATGAAATCAAAGACATTGCACGAATCCCAATTTGTGAATAGATTTCTTATCGTTGAACACAAGGAAAACCCCCCAGTCAGCGACCAATGAGGAAATGTTGACTGTTGGGTTCAAGGTTACCTACCCATAGTGAAAGTAGGATTAGGGTGCATGATAGGACTACAAATTCATGTACCTCTGAGACACACTAAGGGTATTGCTGACATCCAAAGTCAAGAGTTCTTAGATGGCCAACATAGGTTGATAGACATCCTTTGAACAAGAACATGATACATATGGATGACACTGGCAACATAGACTCAATGATGAAACTTTGTGATGCATGAGGCACCAATCAAACTCTCCATAGGGACTGGAAGAGTAACCAGTCGAGGGAGTAAACTCTTAGTAATAAGCTCAGCTTCCTAAGGTCATGTGAAACCCAAAATTTTAATGACAAGTGGACTAAAAAGTTTTTTCTTTGTTCAAAGGCGACATGATTGTTACCAACATAAGATAATATTATCTTCCCACCCGTCTTTTTTTGTTTTTTCATAGTCAAATGAATGCTATGATACAGAGGAGGAAACGAGTGTCACTAGTAAGCAACTAGTTCTAGCAATGGAACATACCTATGCTCAATGAAAGGGGGTGCATGTAGGATATGGACACTCAGAGGAATGTTTCCTCTTAGGGTATAGGGTGTCAAGATGAAAAGGATATAAACACGACTCTTCTTGGCTAATGATGAAAACTGCTGAGGTGATAGGATTATAACGCGAAAGCGAGAACCGACAATAGGCTCAATACTGCAAGCAAGAGAATGAGATGCAATTACAACTTAACGCCAAAGAATTTCCTTTTTCATAAATTAAGTCTACTTGGTTTTGAAAAAGGGATAAACTTGCACCAAATAGACATCCTTTCAAATCCAATTTACGAGTGTGAAAGAGACAAGTTCACTCGACAATCTTTTCTCTTTTCGAGAGAGTCAGAAAAGAGCTTAAATCAAACTTGGTGGGAGTCATGATAGGTATAAGTCAACATGCTTATGAGTAAGGAATGATCAAACACAAAGTCATATATTAGCTATAAGGGACTCCCAGTCCTACAGAAAAAATCTCTGCATGGGCACCGAATGGCAAAGAGGTTCTAACTAGGGCACCCATGTTTGGTAAGTTTCTACCATTCAATAACGACACTTCTAGTTGAAGAAAGAAGGTTCCATGTCGCTACTAAATGGGTTCATATCTAAGGCATACAAATTGCAGTTATAAGATAAAGAAAATGTGTAAAACAGAGTGATGGCCTATCCTATATGCTGGTCAATGAAAATACCTGCCAAAGTTATGAATGGGCGATATGGCACTAGCAACCGCAAGAATCCTTGGATAAAACCACCAAAAACCAACTCCATCCACTTCTGTATTAGTCCATTAGGACAAAATATTAGCAAAAACTATGCAAAGTGGGTTATTTTTTTCTATAAATAGTGAAAATAACGAATTGTACTATACCATTTGTATTTTTTACCCAAATAGTGCATTTTGGAACAAATTTCCCTCGAATTTCAAATGCAGATTACGAGAGATACGAGTGACATAGTTGACAACCGTTTGAACCAAGTAAGTCATCTTTCCCTTCTCTTCAGTCCTAGTGGATTAGTATTTGCAATTAGGTTTCCTTTTTCGACTATTTCAAGGCATAAATTAGAAACCAGGGTGTACACAGGATGTAGTTCATCGGGTCGTGTATACACAACCCTATACGTGACTTTTATCAAAACAGACTATGTATATGCAGCCCTATACATGACTGTGTAAGATGCAACTCGCGTACAAGTCCATGGATTGGATTTTTAAAATGTTATTGACTCAAAAATTGATTTTAAACTTGCAGGATGGTGCTAGAGTGGAGAGAAAGAGAGCATGAAGAGGTTAATGCTATAGTGGAGAGAGATCCATGGGCCCAAATGGATTAAGGAGATGTGGGCTATATAAATTTTGGGCTCTCAAAGGCACACGGGCTCAAGTGAGATTGCTCTAGATGTTAGTGAACTACTGGAATCCATATACAAAGACCTTCAACCTCGATGGGAAACCATTGAGGATTGAAGTTGAGTGTAGATTTTAACCTTGTACAATATTTACTACATACATATTTTCATTAAAATAACATAAAATACACAATGGAAAACACAAACATTACACATATATTTTTCCCCTGGAAATCCAAACCGGGAAAACCAACATATTCTATATTCATTCATAGTGATACATTGTTTACAATACAATATACATATAGGAGCCAAAAAAATCCAAAACCCTAACCCAATGACCTGGATTAGTCAAAAACCCTAATTCCTTATCGAGAAATAGAAAACCATTAGCAAAAAACCATGTGCCAAAAAACTTCCCAACAATGGACATGGAAATCGAGGAAACATGAAAAACGAGGAAAAAATGTGACACGTTTCTCGAGGCAATTTTTTTTTTCTTGGGGCTGCTACCTCGAACCCCCGTGTGGGGGGCTATCACCCCCCTCCATTCCCCAAGGGGGGGCCTAGCGCCTCCCCTGAAACCCCCTTGCACGCCCGACACAACGTAGACATTACTACCCATGCAAAGAATATAGCACGTACCCAACATCCTCCCACTTGTTGTTTTCTTTGCACACAAGGGGTTACAAGGTTACATAATCAACAATCCAGGGAAGAAATGCCCATGGATCCTCTGCACCAAGAGAACTTCTCAGTGCTCA
>JASDQU011179410.1:880-12123 GCA_032191745.1 Picea mariana | reverse complement strand
AGTATCTTTACTTTGCATTTTACTAAGATTATGAAATTGCTAGCTTAAAACCCTAGGAGATTAAGCACATGTTATTGTCCTTATCTCAATAGCTATTCACCTACTAGATTTGCCAAGGAGCCGTTTTTCTTGAAGCCATTGGTAAGGGCCTTGCCATTTCAACACCCTCGAAAATATACTAAGGCCTAGGGTTACCTACACCTTAGTAGTCATTTTCCCCTAGGGTTTGGTGATTGAAGCCTTGGCTTACCAACACTTCATTCATCAACCCCTCTTGTCTTTGGCTCTCCTATTATCATTCCTTACCTTCAACATTTTCTGCCACTTTATTGACTCCATTTTCTCTAAGAAAGCACTAGTCTATGTCCTCACTAAGAGTAATTGATCAACACAACCTTCAAAATCTATTCTTTGAACAAACTAGTAACACTTTCTAACCCTAGAATAGGTTAACCTACTAACAACATTGCTGCTGTTACTAAAGTAAGCTACAGCCATTAGATGCAGGCTTAAAAGCTTAAAAAGCAATTGTAAAGACTGAATTATACTTTGTCTTATGTGCTTCTGTCAAATGCTAATGTTACGACTTCAATGGTTAATGGTTTTCAGTCATTTTGAAGCTAGTTTCAAGACATTTTATGTGAAGTATTGCTCTGTAAACATTGCTGTTATAAGATTTCAGTTTACTTCACCATATTCAACAAATTGCTTTTATTAAGAAAGTCCATGGTTTTATGAAGTGCTAACTAGCAAGTGTACTTGCAAATATATAGTTTTCTTGTTGCTTTGTTCCGGGTAGGTACACTTCTGACATATTATCTCTTCATTGGTTATTAAACCGGACTTTCTGATCGGTGGTGACTTGTGAGAGGGGATCTTTACCTAGCCATTTTGACTTTGCCTTCTCAAACCCGCAGGTTACTAGGGATGTCTCCCCTGGGCTTACCACCCTAAATAGAAAGAGACATCCTATTGAGGTGACAGTGATAGGATAGTCTCACGTTACACCATTTTGCTTTCCTTTTACCTTCTCTTCTATCAAAGTACAAGTTGTGCGATAACATTTTGGCGCCACTGATGGGGAACACTGAGTCAATCTTCCTCAAATGACACTTTTTCGGTAAGCCTTTCCTCAAGAATCTTTATCTGACAAGCTTACCTGGCGACTCCACTAAGGGTGATTCCCTTATCTCTTTGATAATTTCAAGAAAATTATCTGTCGACTCCATAATCCACAAGGAGGTACAACAACCCTCCCCAATCCTTTAGAAGAAAGCCTCATCGAAACTCTCCTGTAGTAAAATCACTCTTTGGAGGCAATCTTCCTTTGAACACAATGTCTAGCATAGGAACTCAGACCACCATTCCAACCCAAGCTAATAACCAAAGACAATGGTCATCCAATCTTTTCAAACCGTTAGACATGACAGCTATATCAGGCTACCCTAGGCAAATGCCCCCCAAGTATGAGAAATAGCTACCTAAATTCACCGGTAATGATGCAATCAGTGCCGAGGATCATATGAGCAATTTTTGGGCATTTTTCCAGCTTCATCCCATTAGTGATGATGCTGAAGACTTGGCTATGAAATTGTTCTCTGCTACCCTCCTTGATGGATCAAGGCATTGGTACAATAGTCTTCCCGATGGCAGTATTAAAACCATGGATAAGTTAGAAGAAGTCTTTCTTAAAAGATGGAGTATCAAGGAAGACCCCAACATGCTATTGACAAGGCTGAATAACCTCATGAAACAAGAGAATGAGACCATTAGAGAATTCCACTGTAGGTTTGAAACCCTGTTGCAAAAATCCCCGTGAGTCATCATCCAACTCATAGTTTCCTTCTTTTCATCTATGCCAAAGCCTTTATTGGTCAACTAGGGTATCTCCTTAGAGATAAGAACCCCCAAACGATCCAAGAAGCTCAAGAAATAGCCACAAGGATCGAAGACAACCTGCTATCATCCAAAGTTGAACCTTTCTCAGCCCCAAGAGTCAGAATAGACACTAAACCCAAGATAGTCCACAATGCTGAGCTTGCCTCAGAGATTAGTGTTAGCTTTGCCAAGTTGCAGATGATTATAGATGGCATGGTAAAAACCCAAGAACTGATGATGAATAGGATTGTCAACCTAGAAAGGGCTCAACATCAAGCCCCTAGGGTTCCATACAAAGGTCAATTCCAGAAAGGGAACCAAGTTTTCAGACCAAAGAATGATCAAGAGGTCCCAAATACTTTAGCTCCTGCAAATGTGGTGGATGAAAACCCTTGGTGTTTGCAATGCAGTGAGTCACACTAGGAGCATGAATGTCCTTACAACAATGGAGGCCATGACCAAGTAAACATAATGAACCATACCATAGAGGGCCCCCAAATCTGCCTTAATATTTCCCCTGAGGAACATCAAGAGGGCATAAAGGAAGCAACCATGAAGGCTAGGATGGAGGTGATAAATAACTTGGATCAAGAATCAAGAGAGAAATTGAAGAAACAAGAATTCCAGGTGTATACTAGACAAAAGAAACTAAACCAACCTCTCTCTACCAACCCTGTAGTAGCCCAAATCAGGTCTCCACCCATGAACATTCTCCTTCCTAAGAACCTTCCCAAGACTGAAAGAATGGACTTAAAACTTTGACTTCGAAGGGGCATTATCCAAGATGCATGTGACCATCCCCTTAAGAGAAGTCATCAAGGTACCATCCGTCAAAAAAAGATTTGATAATTTCTTCAAAGGATCGGATAGACCAATTGACCCTCCTATTATGCTACAAGCTGATCACTTTAGGGTCCAGTATGATGAACACCCTCCTTTCTTCACGACCTTGCTGATGAATAACAAGTGCCTTAACAACTGTATGCTGGATTCAGGGGCAGGTGCCAACATGATGTCTCTAAAGGTCATGCAACAATTGGGCCTAAAGGTCACACAACCTTATAGGGATGTGTGTGACTTTGAGTCCAGAGCCATACCCACACATGGGGTAATTGAAAATGTCAAAGTATGCCTTGAAAGATACCTTGAGAGAGTGATCCATATTGACATTGCGGTAGTAGATGTCCCAGATGTGTGGGGGATGTTATTGTCTAGGAAATTTGCTTCAATGCTGGGAGGCACTCTTGAGATGGACCTCACCTATATCAATGTACCTATGAACGATGGAACAATAAGCCGTCTCCCGAATGTGCCAATGATCAGAATCATGTGCAAGAAATTAGTGACCTCGTCAAAGCTGACAAAGCACATGAGCCAATCGTGGAAAGTCTTCTTGAATTTTCTCCTGATGATATGCCCTTTGCTACGGAGGAAGACTTTGACAAATACAATGGCCGAAAAGAGAAGATTACCAGCAACTCCTGGACAAGTATAAAGGCAAGGAAGTTGGGGCTGTCAAGTTATTAAAGAAAGGAGAAGACAATGTATTGATTCAGCCATCCCAACAAGAAGTTTTCACAACAGAATCCCACCCTCCTCCCTCTGCACAGTACACCAGGGTTGTCCAAGAAACAACCGAGTTCAGAACCAGAGAATACAGAGAGGGAGACATAGTATGGATGTGGGACACCAAGAAGAGAAAGCCTACTAATGTCAAAGGGAATGCACAATTTTGGTTTGGACCCTTCAAAATTGGAAGGAAGTCGGTCAATGATGCCTACTATTTATCTACATTGGAAGGAAGAAGGCGTCCATTACCAGTTAGCGGGCACCTCCTCAAATCCCATCAGGGGGTGGAGACTTGACTTCACAGGTAAGTGCAGGTAAGTAGGCATTTGCATTCATTGTATATACCATTTGCATTTCATACTAGATTAGTTTGTATTTCCACTTGTACATATGCTTGTTTTCATTTTTGTACTATATATATATGAGCCGGGGGTGATATCACCACCCCAAATGATTGCTAACAATCTTGTGTTGAGATTAAGCAGGTCACAGGTTATGCCAGAGATGCTGAGGTTCTCATGCACTCTACGGTGAGAACATGTCCCCGAGTTGGAGCCAGATGTTATCCCCTAGCCTAGGGATAACTAAGGAGATTATGTCTCGAGGCCCACAGGTCCTAGACATGGAGTACCGAGAGCCAGATCGACTTGACCATGGCCCTAGAGGGCTCATCTTTTCATTCTTCAACGCCTCCACTTTGTCAGCAGCAACAACATCCATCACCTCGGCCTGGTCCTGCAGCAGAAATGGATCTTGCTCCATGAGGTAATGAGTCTGGGTATCATGGTATGTGTCACTCTGATCCTCAAAACCTTTGAATATGTGCATTTAATTCTTTTTGCTTCTAACGTGTGCTTGGACCTTATGCTTTTCCACTTGACCACACCTGGGGGGAATGACAGGATGCCCTAGTAAGTTGGTACCCATAGGGTTTGAGTTGCCACTGGGGGATTCATGAAAGGCCATCGTCCGCTCCCACCATACTTACCACTTTTTATCTTTTTCCCGCTCATCCATCCCATTACATTGATCCGGGCATTGGGTTGGCCAAATATCTAAGGGTTGTACCTTACCTTATGGGAAGAAGGGGCTAAAGGCCCAGAGGGTAAAAGTAGCTGGCAAAAGATAAAAGCCAAAAGAATGAAACCTTGAGATGCTTCACCCAGGGATCCCTGAGAAAGCAATAAAAAGTTTCTCAGCAAGAAACAGAGGGACCCATAAAAAATAATAAAACAAGACCTAGTTAGAGGATAGGGGGTCTCATCACGAGCCAACCTATTAGGTCCATGGGCATGTAGCGGTATGACACAAACGACAATTGGTCACCATGCCAGGGTAGTGGCTCTTGGTGGCATAGCCAAGAGAAAGGGGGTCTCATCACGAGCCAACCTTCTCCTTTCCGTGAAATGCTTGTGGGTAACATTGCCACCGCTGGTCACCACGCCAGGGCAGTGTCCCCTAACTAGCCTCTTGAAAGAAAAAAACAATAAGAATAAAAGATTAAAGGCATGAATGGGCTTGGAAAAATTTGCATCCATGACAAGGTGCAACTCACCCTCTTCAAAGGCACCCACAGGTAAACTATACATTTCCTTGCTATCACTGCACCCATTGCCTAGACATCCCTTACCACCTCATCCACTCACATGGCCTGGATTTGACTTCTCCCGAGAACATCCCACATCCAATGAGCATTAGCCGAATAGGATGTCCCAGTGTTCCCTCCAAACTTGGCTTGCAGATTAGCATAATGTTTTTGAGCACTTCCCTGAGTAAAGGGGGTTTTATGCACATGTTTAATAACTTGATGATTAGATGTGATTGACATTGCTATGATCCCTGTGACTTATGAGCCCATGGAGGGCGTATCTGTTGATGTTGCAGGGCCACACCCGATGGACAGGCACACATGGGGAGATGATTAGTTCGGACCTCCATGGGGCTAAAAGCCCACAAGATGGATGCTGAGACCCCAGTAGGGGGCAAAGATAGATTAGAGGATTGCACCAGAGAGAGAGGAGGTCGTTTCACCAGGGGCAGCCTGGCAGGCCTGGACCCAAGGGGGTTGTGCCCTTTCCACCATGATGTAGGCCTTGGAAGGCCCATGACATCACCCAGATCACTCATGACGTCATCCAACGTTTTGGGATGTTTTGGAGGCAGTGGTGTGCCAAGTGGCATGTGTGGCAGGTTCCTGAGGCCCAAGGAGGCCTAACGTTTTGCTCCAGGAGGCCAACGTTGCCCAAAAAGGGCCTAACGTCACCCTAAAAGGGCATGACGTCACCTTAACAACTTGTTTTAGGGTTTTATTATGATATTTAATGTAAAAACTGGATATTATTTGTAACAGGCCATGTCGGCCTTTTTGACCTAATTCTGGTCATTAGTATTGTATAAATAAGGGGAAAATCCCTCTTATTTTGGATCATCTTTCACTCACACTTGTGAGGTCTGAAATTTGCGCCCTACTTAGGGTTTTATGACTGAAATTTAGTGTGCACTTGTTGGAGGAAGGCCAATCTTGGTGTTTTTGGGCATTTTCTTGGTGGAAAGTCTTCAACTAGGGAATATGCTAGATTATTCTTGGTGAATGTAAGTAAAATTATGCGATTCTTCTTTCCTTTGAATGGTTATAGTATCTTTACTTTGCATTTTACTAAGATTATGAAATTGCTAGCTTAAAACCCTAGGAGATTAAGCACATGTTATTGTCCTTATCTCAATAGCTATTCACCTACTAGATTTGCCAAGGAGCCGTTTTTCTTGAAGCCATTGGTAAGGGCCTTGCCATTGCAACACCCTAGCACTTATTGCTTCATCTTAGCCGTCTTTTGCTTCATCTTTGAGTTAAAGAGGGAGAAAAATCTACTAAGGCCTAGGGTTACCTACACCTTAGTAGTCATTTTCCCCTAGGGTTTGGTGGTTGAAGCCTTGGCTTGCCAACACTTCATTCATCCTTTTGTCTTTGGCTCTCCTATTATCATCCCTTAACTTCAACATTTGCTGCCACTTTATTGATTCCATTTTCCCTAAGAAAGCACTAGTCTAAGTCCTCACTAAGAGTAATTGATCAGCACAACCTTCAAAACCTATTCTTTGAACAAACTACTAACACTTTCTAACCCAAATAGCTTAACCTACTAACAACATTGCTGCTGTCACTAAGTAAGCTACAGCCATTAGATGCAGCATTAAAAGCTCAAAAAGCAATTGTAAAGGTTGAATTATACTTTGTCTTATGTGCTTTTGTCAAATACTAATGTTATGACTTCAATGGTTAATGGTTTTCAGTCATTTTGAAGCTAGTTTCAAGAAATTTTATGTGAAGTATTGCTCTGTAAACATTGCTGTTATAAGATTTCTGTTTACTTCACCATATTAAACAAATTGCTTTTATTAAGAAAGTCCATGGTTTTATGAAGTGCTAACCAACAAGTGTACTTGCAAATATATAGTTTTCTTGTTGCTTTGTTCCGAGCAGGTACACTTTTGACATATTATCTCTTCATTGGTTATTAAACCGAACTTTTTGATCGGTTGGGACTTGTGAGAGGGGATCTTTACCTAGCCATTTTGACTTTGCCTTCTCAAACCCGCAGGTCACCAGGGACGTCTCCCCTGGGCCTACCACCCTAAATAGAAAGAGACATCCTATTGAGGTGACAGTGATAGGATAGTCTCCCGTTACGCCATTTTTCTTTTCTTTTACCTTCTCTTTTATCAAAGTACAAATTGTGCGATAACAGTCTCCACCTTGTTGAAGGTCGTCCACAAATCAACCCTCCCATTGGTGTTTGCAAGGGATGTGTGATGGGTAAGCATCACTGAGAGTCCTTTCCAAAGGACAACTCAACATGGGCCTCTAAATCCCATGAGATTAACACAATGATATTTGTGGTCCCAAGGTCACTTCTTCTCTTGGGGGAGCCAAGTACTTCCTCACCTTTATTGATGATTTTTCTCAGTTTCTATGTGTCTACACCATTAAATCCAAGAATGAGGTGTTTGCCAAATTCTGAGWGTTTGAAACCTTGTTGAAGCTCAATTTAAGAAGAAGATCAAGTGTCTCTGGTGTGATGGGGGAGGAGAATAAATTGATAATGCCTTTTGTCAATTTCGGGGCATTTACTTTACTTTCTTAGTTTAATAAACATCATTGATTATCTTACAAACACCCCKCACGCAYGCACAATCAACTTGCCTYGTCTTATCCATCTTAACCTCGCCCTTGACCTTGACCTAGYTAATCAAGAAACYAAGATAAGGGGCTGTAGACTTTCCTTTAGCTTGTTATAGGATCCCTTGAGGTTGCTAGGGAAGCCTCCMTTGTGTTGGATCCTTATCCTTCACTAAAACGAGGGACGTACTTGCTTAGGTGACAGTGGCAATTACTTCCATACACTTTACAAGGACCTTGTGAAGGYTTTGCACAMRTGCTAGTTTGGTTGATAACAATGCYAAAATGTCCCTAGCTGCTATGACAGGAAGGCCACAACCTATAAGCTTGAAATTAAGAGGATTTGTAAAAGGCAGAAATGTGACCATACCRGTAGACTTTGGCMATACTCATAATTTCATCAACATTGATGTTGGAAATAGGTTAAATGTCTTTGTATATATCCAACCAAAGATCTTGGCTTTTGGTAGCCAATAACAAGGAAATTACAGGGATATGAAGATGTCATAAAGTATCCTTGTAAATGCAAACTATTGAGCCACATACAGGATTAAACGTACTACCAATCAGAGGAATGGACATTGTTTAGGTGTCAAATAGTTAATTCAGGAAGGTACTTATGCTACCAACCTTCCAAGATTAATTTATGAAATCTAAATGGCAAGAGGAAACTTATAAATTGTATGGGTTTGAAACCCTGCTTACAAAAGTAAGTACTCCTCAACCAATGAGGAAGATAAATTGCAACAGCGCGCCGTTCTATGCAAACTAACATCATCAAAGGAAAGCAAACAAGATGTCCAAATTTGGAAGAGTTTTGTCAGAAAAAGACGGAGGGAATTTCTCGTTTAAGAAATCATAATAAGATTTTACTTACATAAGTCAAAAAGTTAGAGAAAGCAGAAAGGATGCAATCAAAATTTCAAGCACAAATTGTCGTTAAAACAATATTTACAGATCCAATTATATTAAAAGATCAATATGTTGCCACTAAAGAATTATCGGTGAACAATTTGTGATGGAAGTCAAATATGTAGGACCTGAATCAAAGATGAAAGTAAAGGATTATCAAAATAACCCTGATGTTCATCCTAACCATAGAAGTTGTCGCTCTAGTATGACACCTTATCAAAAATCAAGTAGCTGTCATTGTGATTACACCTCGATCAATCCATGTGTGAGTTCAAAGTCTTGTCAATATCCACAGATCGATTGAAACAATAATCAGATCGCAACTGATCGAGCTAGAAGAAGCCTTCTTTGCTGATGCTTTGAAGATAAAGCATTTCTTTAGGGGGAAGGACATGTAATATACATATAGTATATTACTGGTTCCCATATATTCCTGGCTCATAGACAGATTAGCAGCAGGTGGTTCATTTCCTCTTCAACCTCCTCACAGCATAGATATCTTTAGGGACCTTCTACGCCTCTTTTTTGGAGTTGATTAAAATACTAGGTTTTCACAAAAGACTTTAAATATATTGCTGTCTATTTCTGTTAAAACTTTAAAAATGAGATTGTTGTCTGCATCTGTTAGGATAGAGACTTTATAATGGTCACACTTTGTACCATACCTTAGCTTAGGAAATTGAAGTTAGGATACTTTCTATTATAGAGTTAAGTAATGATGTAATAAAGGCACAATGTAATAAAGTTAGCTACAACCATTTAAAATTAATTAAGTCATATGTTGGTGGTTAGGCGTTGAAGGGTTTATGTAACTTATGTCTCCTCATTGAGACGAGGCTATGTAATGTTTCTCATAGCCTATGCTTAATGAATCGCATTGTCTTTCTCCCTCCTATCTTCAAATTCATGAATCTGTGTACATGTGTAATTCTATAGATTCGAGTGAAATCTTAGAGTGTTTGCATAGCAGAACTGTTAAAAGAGTAGGTCTTTGATTTTCCCATTTATGAGGGCTTTCTGTTATTCTAATTAGAATGTTCATGGACAGGCTTATTTCCCTCCAATATCACAACCTGAAGGGCTACCTCTAAAAATTCAAGATGCCAAAGGCAAGGAGTGGATCTTTCAGTTCCGATTTTGGCCTAATAATAATAGCAGGATGTATGTTCTGGAAGGGGTGACACCTTGTATTCAATCAATGCAATTGCAAGCTGGTGACACAGGTATCCACCAGTTACTTGTTAAGCTTTGTTCTAAGACAGTTCTAAGAGGTTTGCAAAGTAATTAATACTCCTGGGAGGCAATCTTTATCCCATTTTATATTTTTTTATTTTCCTGAATGGCATTCTGTCCCTGAAGAATAAGCTATTGTTGATAGATGCTGCTAGTTATTTTCATTTAATTAACATGTTTGTATGAAAAGATAATACAATATGTTGATCACTATGTACTTGGTGTTGATCAAATTGCGGCAGCCTGGAATAGTATTCTTCCTGGTTGGTCTGTATTGCTTTCACTATGTTCAGATTCCAGAGTTAAGCACTTATGTGCAATGCAGATGCCTGCTGAGTTTTCAATGTTGTCAAGAGGTCTATACCTATTATGATCGACAGTTCACTTCTTAAACCTGTTAATTTTGAGAATGATGCTTTGATTGACCAAATGACATAGTTATGGCTTTTTTAATACCTATTATATTAGGTCAACTTGTAGTGTTTCTAATCAGATCTTAGTTAGAAAAGTATGGGCAATCGTTTCACAGAGGGTATCTTCTGTGATCAAATTTGTGTAAATTTTTCTTGCTTTCTACATATGAATTTTATTTCAGGCACTCTTTAACTTGGTCTGGTAATACTTAATGTCGATTTTGGTGCTAAATATGACTATTTATTATCATTATTCAGTGACCTTCAGTCGGCTTGATCCAGAAGGAAAGCTTGTAATGGGTTTCAGAAAAGCTTCGAACTCTGCATCTCCCCAGGTCTGACTTTATATTTCATATGTTGCTTTGCATCTATTCTGCTAGAGTTCTATGTGCTGCATGAAGATTTTGACCACTATGTAGCATGCGTTTTAACTATGTCAGTAATATAGTCTCTGGCATATATGAGTAATACCTTATTTCTATTTGCTTCAATGTGGGTTTGTTTTATCCAAAAAGAATAATAAGCATCAGCAATGATTGGAATATGTATACGGTCTGGTTAGATTTATTGCAAGAACAATGATGATAATAACTAACATATGCTGTATTTTCTACTCTGTTATTCAGGAAGGTCAGCCATCTACAACAGGCAATGGGACCTCACCTGGTGGTGGACTAACCAATGGCAATATTGAAAACCTATCTTCACTTGAATGCTTTTCAGTGCTTCCTCTTCGCTCCATAAATGGAAATGCAGAAGCAAACATGAATTCTTTTGCAGGCCAACTTAATGCCCCAGATGTGGGATTTAGCTGGTACAAACCCGATACAGCACTAAACAAAATAAAAGAAAGCTCAACTTTTCAACCTCTGTTGTTACCAGATAAAAGGAGAAGCTATACACTTGGTTCAAAAAGCAAAAGGTTACGGATAGACAATGAAGATTCCATGGAGTTAAAGCTAACATGGGAAGAAGCTCAAGACTTGCTCCGTCCTCCTCCAAGGGCTGTTCCAACTATTGTGATGATTGAAGGCCATGAATTTGAAGAATATGAGGTGCAG
>JASDQU011179409.1:0-20993 GCA_032191745.1 Picea mariana | reverse complement strand
AATAAGGAAAATAGGCTAAGTGACCTAGAAATGGGTTAAGTGACCTAAAAATGGGCTAAGTGACCTAGAGGATGGAAGTATAAATAATATAGAAACGGTCTCTTGTAGATCATCCTTTTTGTGGATCAATGGAGAGCTTCTTGTAAGAATATCTTTTGGAGTATTGATGGAGAGCTTCTTGTGAGAGCTTCTTGAGCATTTTTGGTGTGGAAAACTTGAGCATATTGAAGATATATAGGTGACTAAGGTAACCAAAGGATATCTAAGCCTAATTTCATAGGGAAGGTGAAGAAAAGAGGGCCATAATTCAAGGGAGGATAAATTCTTTTCATGATGCTTTCTAAGGTATGTTATTTATAGGTCATCTCACCATTTTCGTAATAACATTTTTTCTATAATGATTCAGATCATGATATTGATATGCCAATGAGGAAAAATATCCAAGTATCTGTGGTAAACAATTAATCTTGCGGGTCGTTGTATTTTTGGATATACACTCTGTGGAAAATAGGGTTTGTGGCTAGTCTAGAAACTAGCGTAAAACAAGTGTTTCGGGTAAAAATGTCATAAATTATTCATAACAAATCCAAATTCAATGAGACCAATTGTGTTGGTTAGATTAAAATATTTAGTATTATGTGTAACAGCTTCAGATTGATTCAACAAACATTTCGTGTGGGGCACGCTCTACAAGGTCTCTCTCTAGAATAAGTCAGAATTAAGCAAGGTATGCCATTTTTGCTATAACTCCTTTTCTGAGAGGTTCCAAGTAGTGACACCTGGAGGAAATACAAAAAACACACTGAAGAACATTTTGTATCAGTTTTAGATCTTTATTCATTACATGTAAAAATTTATGATTATTTCAAGTTAGGGTTGTTGACTAATCCAAAACTAGTTATGGTTGAGACAAGCAGTTGATGAGTTGGCACATACATGAGGTGTATAGTTGATGATGTTGGTACATATTGATGATTAATTTTTTATGAGTAGTTGAAAAATTATTGGTATATACTTGGTACATGGTTGGATGCACTTGTTTATGGTACATGTTGATTACAGGTTGTTTGGCACAGGTTGGTGCATGGCTGATGCACTTGTTTGTGGTACAGGTTGATATATGTTGAGGATTGTTGCCTCATCTCAGTTGGTGATGAGGGTGTAAGATGAGTCTTGAATTATAGATCTGGTGCTCTTGTAGAGTTGTACTCTATTCAGTTGTTGCTGAAAAACCCCAAGGATTGTAGTCTGTAATAAAAAGAAAATTGTACATACATCTTGTGTTCTTTGTGTTCCTTGTGGTGATGAATTGTTGATGATATATTGGTGATATATGTTGTTGATATGTGTTCACATATAAATGGTTGTAAATGAAAACAATGAGTAATGAGTAAAATGTTGAATGCTAACTAATAAGTTTTGTGAAAGAGGGAAGTGTTGGGAAAAAGAGCCCGACACTCATTCACCCCCCCTCTAAGTGTGGTAGGTGTGTCCAATAGTTTTTGGGTCTTGCAGCCATTCTTGGCGAACATCTTGGATCCAATATGGTACAATGAAGTAGAGATAAAAGAGGGACCCTTATTCTTCATACTTTCTAGAAAAAGCATCAACAACCACATTTTCTTATTCCTTCTTGTAAATAATCTCATAATCATATGCAAATAGATTGGTCACTCACTTTTGTTCCTCTGGGGATAAAATTTGTTGTTCCATAAAATACTTGAGGTGTTGATGATCAATTTTAATTTGGAATATTTTCCCTAATAGATAAGGATGCCAGAGATACACAAGACGCATAATATCCAACATTTCCTTTGCATATATTTATTGGCCCAAATGTCTCTCTGAAAGTTGTGTGATAGTGAAGGCCAAAGTCTTGCCACCTTGCATGAGGATTGCCCCAATTCCTTTCCCTGAAACATCACATTCCAAGACAAAAGACTTTGTGAAGTCGGGAAGCTCCATGATAGGAGTCGTGCACATAGCCTCTTTCAAGGCGTGGAAGGATTGATCAACTATTGGATTCCAAGTGAAAGAATTGTTTTTAAGGAGAGCAGTGAGGCGTGTGGCAACGTTTCCATAATTATGAAAAAACTTGCGATAATATCCCATTAAAACCAGAAAACCACACAATCTCTTAAGAGTTTTAGTGCAAGGCCAATCTTGCATAGCTTCAATTGTCTTAGGATCCACCTATACACCATCCTTATCGACAATATGACCCGGGTACTCCACTTTTGAGGCTCCAAAGGAACATTTAGATTGTTTGAGGAAAAGTTAGTGATGAGAGAGCAGATGGAGAACTTGATCCACATGGGTGATATGGGTTGTCCAAGTCTTACTATAGATGAAAATTGTTAGAAAAATAGGATCGTGGACCAATAAAATAAAAAAAATTTGGAAATAAAACATAGAAGATACACAATACAATAGAGACATAGATATACGTGGTTCACCTAGTGTGGGCTATGTCCACCAGAGAAATTTCCAGGTCCTTCCTTTATTATTATCCAACAAATGAAGGGATACAACCTACAACAAACCCATTGTAACTTCCTCTTCTTTCTCTCACAATCTCCTCACTCAGAATACAATATTCACAATGATGCATAGCCACAATAAATATCCCTCATAAAAAGAGGGTTTCCTTATAGGGAAAAAAACCCTAACATAACTTCTACCGTCAAATCTGGGACCTTATGATGAATGATCCATATTTATAATAAAATTACAATATACGTTTAAAAGGCAATTTTTTTTTTTAGGGGCCTACTTGCCCTTGGACCCCATAGAGGGGGTAACCCCCCTCTGCACTCCCCCTCATGGAGGAGTGTACATTCTTCTGGGGTGTAAAGTCTTCATGGGGTATAAACACAGCTGAAAACAAAGACCTCTGAATCATGAAGATAATCAGGCTCCACAACCAACAATATCCCACTTGGAGACTGATCTCAACAACTCCACCATTGTTGTATATGCTGGACTATGATCCTTCTTGGACCTGGCAATTTTTTCATCTTCGTATTCATGCTTGAAGACCAACTGAAAGTGAGCAGGAACTCAGTTTCTCCCTGGTTATTCCCTTTGTTAACATGTCTGCAAGATTCAGGCTGGTGTGTATCTTTTCCAACTTCAAATGTCCATCTTTCAAGAAAGATCATATGAAATGGTACCTAAGTTGTCTATGTTTAGTCTTCGAATGGAAGGCTGAGTTCTTTGCAAGATGAATGACGCTCTCACTGTCACAGTACAACCTGCTATTCTCCTGCTTCTTTTCCAATTACTCCATAAACCTCTATAACCAAATCATCTCTTTACTAGCCTCTGTAGTAGCAACATACTTTTCCTCTGTTGTTGAAAGTGCAACAACCTTTTGCAGTTTCAAAATTCAACTTATTGTTGTTCCACCTACAGTAAAAACATACCCTGTGGTGCTCCTCCTGCTATCTTTATCACTTGCCATAACTAAATCAACATATCCCTGTAGAACAATGTTTGAACCTTCAAAACATAATGCATGAGTAGCAGTACCTCTCAAATACCTGAGAATCCATTTTATTGCCTCCCATTGTTCTTTACCTGGATTTTTCATATACCTGCTCGTAACTCCCACTGCATGTGCAATATTTGGTCTTGTGCAAACCATCGCATACATCAAGCTACCAACTGTTGATGAATAAGGGACCCTCAACATGTATTCCATCTCCTCCTTTATCTTGAGACACATTTATTTAGTTAATTTTAAATGGTTGGCCAAAGGTGTACTAACTGGTTTTTCATTTTGCATTCTAAACCTCTCCAACACCTTCTCTATGTACTCACCCTCATAAAATGTCAATTTGCAATTTTTTCTGTCTCTTGTTATTCTCATACCAAGGATTTTCTTTGCATCACCCAAATCCTTCATTGCAAATGAATTAGCTAATTTCTTCTTGAGCACATTTATAACCTTCATATTAGACCCTGCAACAAGCATGTCATCTATATATAATAGAAAGATAATATAGCTTCCATTTTCTAGCCTTTTAAAATAAACACAGTGATCAGAATGACATCTACTATAACCTTGTTCTGTAATAAACCTGTCAAACTTCAAATACCACTGCCTTGGAGCTTGCTTTAGGCCATGAAAAATCTTCTTCAACCTGCATACCAAATTTTCCTTCCCTTTGACCTCATACCCATGTGGCTGCTGCATATAAATCTCTTCCTCCAAATCCCCATGGAGAAAATCTATTTTTACATCTAATTGTTCAAGATGCAAATCTTCTACTGTCACAAGACTTAAAATAGTCCTAATTGAATTCATTCTAACAACGGGAGAAAATTTTTCATCAAAATCTGTACCTTTCTTTTGTGAAAACCCCTTTACAACAAGTCTAGCCTTGTACCACTTTTGGCCTCCATCTTCTTCCTTCAACTTATAAACCCATTTATTCTACAATGCTCTTTTTCCCGCAGGGAACTGATCCAAGTCCCAAGTCTGGTTATTTACCAAGGAATCAATTTCCTCTTTCATTCCTTGCTCCCACTTCTTTTTACTGTCTACCTGCATTACCTCTTCATAACATTCTGGCTCACCATAATCAGTCGACAATAAATAATACAATGAAGGAGAGTATCGTTCAGGGGGTCTACTTAACCTGATAGATCTTCTAACAACACTTGCAGGAGTTTGAGGTGAATGTTGATATTGTTGTTGTACATTTTGATTTTCTGGTACCTTTGAAATTTATTTTTCATTGATCTCATCAAGCATTGTGCATTCTAGTTTTTCTTTTTCCTTCTTATTTCCCCACAACCGATCTTTGTACTTGACCTTCTCATTGAATATGACATCTCTACTCCTAATGATTTTGTTATTTTCATAATCCCATAAGTGATAACCAAAATCATTAACATTGTATCCAATAAAGGTACATGTCTTGGATTTTGCCTCAAGCTTTGTTCTATTTTCTTTATCAAAATGGACAAATGATTCAAAACCGGAAGTTTTCAAAAAAGAATAGTTTACCTTTTTACCTGTCCATGCCTCCTATGGAATTTTACCATCCAAAGAGCTTGGAGGTCCTCTGTTTATTAAGTAAACAATAGTATCTACATCGTCTTCCAAGAAATGTAAGGGCAAACCATCATGCAATCTCATACTCCTTGCATGCTCCATTATTGTCTTGTTTATCCTTTTTGACACACCATTTTCTTGGGGTGTTCCTAGAACTGTCTTTTGTCTACCAATCTCATGGTATGAGAAGTAATCATCAAAATCCTTGCTGCAATATTAACCTCCATTGTCTGATTTGAGACACTTCAACCATTTTCGTATCTCATTCTTAACCAAAGATTTCCATTTCTTAAAAGTATCAAAAACATCAGATTTTTTTCGAATGCAATAAACCTAAGTTTTTCTAGTTGCATCATCAATAAAAGTAACATAATAATGAGAGCCACCAAGAGATGATACATGAGTTGGTCCCCATACAGTTGTATGCACAAGCTCTAACCTTTCACTCTTCTTTTCTTTTTTGACTCTGAGAAATCCAACTCTCTTCTGTTTTCCATAAACACAATGCTCACATAAATCCAAATCAATTTGTTTAAGATCGGGAATTTTTTTTCTTTTGTGAAGTATTTGCATCCCCTTCTCACTCATGTGTCCAAGCCTATGATTCCACAATGTTGTATCTACTCTTATATAAGCTAAAGATATAGAAGAGTCAGCATTACTAATACATAAATACAATGTACCTACCTTCTCTCATTTTTCTATCACCAATGATCCTTTGGTGACCTTACACACCTTATCTGTAAATATGCATACACAACCTTCACTTGCCAACTACCCTGTTGAAAATAGATTTTCCTTAGATATGAAACATGTCTTACCTCTTTCAACAACCATTGGTTTCCATTGCTTTGGTTTATTTTTACCTTTCCCATTCCAACAATTTTGCATGGTGCATCATCACCTAAATGAACCTGTCCAAAATCACCTTGAACATAGTCTAGAAAATGTTTCCTATGGGCTGTGGCATGAAATGAAGACCCTGAATATACTACCCAAGACTCCAAAATATTATCTACAGAAAGAATCAAATAATCTTGTAATGCATCAACTATTACATTTTCTTCCTAATGTTTCTCCTACAGTCCATCTCTTTGTTTATTTGGAGCTATGCAGTCTTTCTTCATATGTCCTTTCTTCCCATAATTCCAACACTCTATATTTCCAAATCTAGAATTGGATATTCTCTTCCTAGAATTCTCACAGTTCCCTGAGCCCTTTCCTCTATCCTTTTGTCTTCTCTTGTTCTCCATGTTCAACGCATTACCTGATGCCTCACCTGTGCTTTTCCATCACATTTCCTCCCTAAGGATAACACCAACAACATCATCAAATTTTAAAGTATTTGAACCAGAGACAAAGTTACTTACATCCATGACCAAGCCATTCCATATTTCTGGAAATGAACACAATATTATAAGAGCCCTAACCTCATCATCAAATTCCACTTTTACAAAACTTAGTTGATTAGTAACCATATTAAATTCATTTAAATGATCTTCATCAGACCCACCTTCTGACATCTTCAAATTAAATAATCTCTTCATGAGAAATACCTTAATGGACGCTGAGGTTTTTTCATACAGTTTAGCCAATGCATCCATCATCTCCTTCGTTGTCTTTTCTTTCGAAATATTGAAAGCCACCGACACTGCCACGATCACTCGTATCGTTCCTAGTGCCTTTCTATCAAGAACCTCCCATTCTTCGTCCTTCATGGTCGTCGACTTCTTTGCTATTCCACCCAATGGTAGGAATAGATCCTTCTGATATAAATAATCTTCCATCTGCATCTTCCATAACTGGTATTTTTGGCCATTAAATTTCTCAACCCTAAACTTTCCATCTCCCACCATTTCTCTCACTTGAACCGAGAACCCTCTTTTCCTACAAGTTACCTTTTACTCTGATACCAGTTTTTAGAAAAATAGGATCGTGGAGCAATAAAATAAAACAAATGATAAAATAAAACACATAGGACACACAATATGATAGAGACACATATATACGTGGTTCACCCAGTGTCAGCTACATCCACCAGAGAAATTGCCAGGTCCTTCCTTTATTATTATCCACCAAATGAAGGGATACAACCTACAACAAACCCATTGTAGCTTTCTCTTATATCTCTCACAGTCTCCTCACTCAGAATACAATATTCACAATGATGCATAGCCGCAATAAATTTCCCTCATAAAAAGAGGGTTTCCTTCTAGGGAAAAAAACCCTAACATAACTTCTACCGTCATATCTGCGACCTTATAATGAACGATCCATATTTACAATGAAATTACAATATACATTTACAAGGAAATTTTTCCTTCGGGGGCCCGCTTGCCCCCAGACCCCGCATAGGGGGTAACCCTCCTCTGCACTCCCCACTTTGGAGGAGTGTACATTCTTCTGGGGTGTAAAGTCTTCATCGAGTATAAACACGGCTAAAACAAAAGACCTATGAATCAGGAAGATAATCAGGCTCCACAACCAACAATAATATCATCAAAGAAAACTAAGACAAAATGATAGAGAAAAGGAAGAAAGGTATGATTTGTGAGACTTTGGAAAGTGGAGGGAGAATTACACAGGAAAAAGGGCATTACATTTAGGGACTTAGCCTTTCTAACCCCTCACGCAGGTAGAATAATATATTTTCCATGTAATAAATTATGATATTAATAAGGCTTAGTAATAAGAAAGAATAAGTCAAATGTAAGAATACCTAATAGAAGCTTCCGCTTCTAGAAAGATCTTCCTCTAGATTTTTATTTTAGTAGATAGATTTAGTATAAATAGGAGTATAGGGCATGAGAAGTCTTATATTGAGAATTATTATAATAGAGCTTTGATCTACTGGAGGCTTTCCCCTCAAAGAGGCAAGTGAACATTGTTTCCTATCAATAATGATATTATTTTGTTGTTGTGGTTCCATATAATTTGTTGTTCCATTGTTATTCTATGAAGTATTTACGTTTCCTATTGCTATTCCACCATTATCATTTATAGTATTTCTCTTTTCCGATTTTATAATATATTTGGTACCTAACAAGTGGTATCAAATCATTTTCCTTGGTAGAAACTGTGGGTAATTTGTTTTCAGAGTAGAGACATATTCCAACGTCTTAAATCTACAATGATCAGTCATTCAACGCATAAATCCATTTTCAGGGAAGCATACACCCAGGAACTACAAGTGGTACTCAAGCACACATTGTTGGCCACCCTTGTAACCCTTGTTGGTACCCCTTTGAGTGGTAGCACATCAGACAACACTTGTATACAGATTGTCCTAGATATCCCAAATCCCTCCGTAGATAAACCGATCATCCATATAACTACTATAGTGCAATCAAGAACATCACTTGAGAAGATACTCTCTAGTACCTGGGTAATCAAGTAGTACAAATAAGGGTACAATATAGCCTCCTTAGTTGGTGCCCTGAGATATTGCATCAAGTACTACTATTCGACCCCGCATGTATATCAGAGAGATATAAAACAAGGAAAACCCTTGTCTGTAGGCACCCTAAAAACCCTAACCCTTGGGAATAAAACAAAACAAATAAGGAACAAATAAGATATATTTCCATGCAACCTTGCTTCCTGCATTCGGGTTGCAAAATTACTACATACTTTTTCCTGTCAAGAATTTGATCATTTCACCATTGTAATATTATTTAGATAAGAGTATAACTCTGCAAGAAAAAAAGTATGGGGCCCGCCTGCACCCTTGTTTGAGACCTAGTTCATTGGACTCATGTTTTCTTCTTGATCGCAGTGATACCTATCATTTTTATCCTTTTTTTATTCTTGTGGTCTTGACCCCATCCCTGCCCACTTATTTGGGACTTATATCATTGGATTCCACTTTCCTCCATGATCGTTGTGATACCTATCATTTTCAATTTTATTTTTTTTACCTCGTGGACCCACCCCTCATTCCCTCATGGCTCCCACCCGCCAAGAAGAAACCAATTAGAAAATGAGTATTGACCTTTTTTTTTTTCAAGCCCAAGTAAATCGAGACATTTTGATCCTTCATGCCAAAATGGACCACATTCAAGACCAACTCAGTAGTGAAATTAAGGAAGTCAATTCTTCTCTACACCAATTCATCAACAAATTCCAGGGTCCTTCCTCCTCTAACCCACCACTCTATATTGAAGGTATTGAATCCAACCAGCCTCTACACTCTCATTCCAACTACATCCCTCGTGAGCCCCATATTCCCTGAGTCGAGGTAAACAAATTTGATGGATCAGATCCACAAGCTTGGGTTACTTAGATGGAACATTATTTCTCCCTGCATTGTATCACTGATGAATTAACCAAGCTTTGTTATGGAATTCTCTATTTCGATATGGAAAGATGGAAATGGTGGAAATGGCATCAAAATGCACACCAAGGGTATGTTGCTTGGTCACAATTTTTTGCAGAGTTGTATGAACACTTTGACATGGACAACCACCATTTAGGACATATGACCAAGATGAAACATTGGAAGATTTTATTACTTTCTTTGAGCACTTGGCTTTCCAAATGGAGGGCATGCAAGATTCTTTCTTCATGGAATTCTTTATCAGTGGCCTTAAGAATGAAATTCATGGCCAGGTCATCATGGCTTTCCCCTAGTCTTGGTTGGAAGCCACTAAGCGTGTCAAGGAAGCACAATAGGTCATCTTGTCCAAGAGAAAAAAAACCCACCTTTGTTCCCTGCCCTAAACCCAACACCCCTACCCCTCATACGACTTCTCTCAAGGTCCAAAATTTAACACAGGTGGAAATGGTTGAACACCAACTCAAGGGTCTTTTCTATAATTGTGATGATAAATACTTTCCCGGGAACAAGTGTAAAGAACAAAAACTTTTTATGGCTATGTCTGAGGATGTTTCTGAAGAAGAGGAAGATGTTTCTTATGTACTTGATCTACCTCCACTAGATGATATTACTCCACCCTCTAATCTACTGGAAGTTGAACCATTGATTTCTATGAATGCACTCACAGGTTTCTTTGCTCCCCAAACCCTCAAATTAATTGGCTACATTAAAAACAAGAAAGTCACCATTCTAGTTGATAGTGGTACCACCCATAATTTTATTCATTGTTGCATTTCCCAATAATTCAATTTCTATATCCGTCCATTCAATAATTTCCAAATCATGATTGTTAATGGGGGTTCCATGAAATGTGGAGGGCACTATGAAAATGTGTGCCTCCAAATTAGTCAACATCACCTAAAATCTCATATGTTTTCTATTGAAATGGGTGGTTGTGACAATGTACTGGTGATCTAGGTGGATATTGGTGGCCACCCACCTATTCCACGGGGTCGAAAGACAGTTTTCCATCTTGGTAGTTTTTCGGTATTTTTTCGGGTTCCAAACTTCTGGGGTCGTTTTGAGGCCCTAAACGACGTTTTTTGGGGATTTGGGGCCTAGATGACTAGGGCCAGTAGAAATTTGTTCTTCTCGGTTATACCTTTCCAGTGGTGTATCAAGCACCCCAAACGGAGATCGTATGCAAAAGTTATGCCCTCGGGAAGTTGACATATCAACTACCCCCATTGGGGCCCGCAAACCTTTTGGATTTTCATCTTCCAGGGTTAGGGTTTTGGATTTTATTTATGTTAAATAGGCCTTTGGAGCCTCATTTTAACAATCATCTTCTTGTGAATGCGAGTATCCATCACATCTCTTCTCAAAGATAAGATTCCACCATTCTAGCGAGTCTTTCACTCTGTATTTTTACAATATTTGTACATTTTGCACATTAATAAAAATTGTGTATTACTGTATATCTTTTCCTCTGGTTATATTTCCGATATATCTTTGTTATATTTTTGTTTCTCTTTCAATATCTATGTATATTTTTGTGTCATATCTCTGCTCTCATTTCGTGCTGAAAATAATCTGGACCAACTTGGTGCAGAATGGTTACACACTCTCATCCCTATCACCATGGATTTCCAAAAATTAACCATGCAATTCCATCAAGAGGGCCAACAACACCATTTCCAAGGCATCACAACAGGGTGACCATAGAATCATAGAGATCATCAATTCCCATTGAATGGAAAAGATCCTAAGAAAATTTCATTCTGGCATTATTTCCCAACTCCATGCCATTTAGGAGGTTGAGGCACCCTTTGTACATCATGGCCTCCAATCTATCCTCTCCTAACACTAAGTTGTGTTTCAAACCCCTAGGGACTTCCACCTTCTCGTGGTGTCTATGATCATTCCATTCCTATATTTCTTGGAAGTCTTACTCCAAATGTTCTCCCTTATCATCATCCCTTTGCCCATAAGAATGAAATTGAGAAGATTTTTCAAGAATTGTTAGAAGTTGGTGTCATCCATCCCAGTACTAGTCCCTATTCTTCTCCAGTAGTCATGGTACTCAAGAAATAAAGGTACTTGGTGCATGTGCCTTGATTTTAGATCTCTCATTAAACTCACCATCAATGAAAAAATTCCCATTCATATCATTGATGACCTTTTGGATGAATTAAGTGGTGCTCAATATTTTACCAAATTTGATCTCCACTCTGGCTACCACTAAATTCATATGAAAGAAGAAGAAATTCCCAAGACAACATTTATAACTCATGAGGGTCACTATGAGTTCTTGGTTATGCCATTCAACCTTTGTAATGATCCCTCCACTTTTCAAAGTCTCATGTATCATGTCTTCCTTCCTTTCCTCCGTCATTTTTTCTTAGTTTTCTTTGATGATATTCTCCTCTATAGAAAAACTTGGCAAGCCCATCTTGCCCATGTGAATCAAGTTCTCCATCTACTATCTCATCACAAACATTTTCTTAAGCAGTGTAAATGTGATTTTGGTGCCTTTAAAGTTGAGTACCTAGGACATATTGTTGGCAAGGATGGTGTCTAGGTGGATCCAAAGAAAATTGAACTTATGAAGGAATGGATGCACTCGAAAACTATTAAAAGTATATGTGGCTTCCTGGGTTTGACATGATATTATCGCAAGTTTGTTAAGAATTATGGAAAAAATATAGACCCCTCACAACGCTCCTTAAAAAAAATGCTTTCAGTTGGAATCCAACAACCGACCATGCCTTCCAAGCTTTGAAAACGACTATGTGAACTACTCTGGTTCTGGGTCTACTTAACTTCAACAAGACCTTTGTATAGGAATGTGATGCTTTGGGGAAAGGCATTGGGGTTATTCTCATGTAATATGGAGGACATTTGGCTTTCACCAACAAACAATTGTCTGAGCACCATTTGGGCCAATCCACCTATGAAAAGGAAGTGTTCGTTATTCTTCATGTTGTGGATATCTGGCATCCTTATCTCTTGGGGAAATGATTCCAAATAAAAACTTATCATCAAAGCCTCAAGTATTTTCTGTAATAAAGAATGTCTTTCCTGGAGAAAGAAAAATGGGTAACCAAGCTATTTGGATATGATTATGAGCTCATCTACAAAAAAGGAAAATAAAATTTGGTGGTTGATTCCCTTTCTAGGAGATATGAAGAAGACATATCTCTTTTTTCCCTCTCTTTCATTGTCGTAGATTGGATTAAGGAGGTTCACCAGGATTGGTTGCAAGATCCCAAACTTTCAAGACTAATCCAAACAATGTAGCAAGATCCATATGCTTCTCTAGGGTACTTATGGTACCAAGACAAGCTCTTTTATAAAGGTCACTTGTATTTAAGAAAATAGTCAAACCTTAAATCCACCATTCTCTTTGAGTTTCATGCTTCACCTACAACGGGCCAAATATTTTTTTTTCTAGGATGATATGAAACAATACATTCTCACCTTTGTGGCTGAATGTGATACCTTTCAATGCAATAAGGGAGAGACAATAAAATCCCCAAGAACAATCCAACCGCTTATGATCCCAACTACTATTTGGACATATATTTCTATGGACTTCATTGTTGGCCTACCTAAATCAGGAAATAAGTCAGTCATCATTGTAGTAGTGGATTGTCTTTCCAAATATGCTCATTTATGTGCTCTTCAACACATGTTCACTACCTCCACGGTCACTCAAATTCTTATGGATCGTATCTTCAAAATCCATGGAATGCCTCATTCTATTTTTTTTTACCATGATCCCACTTTTACCAACACTTTCTAGAAATAATTGTTTCAACTCCAGGGAACCCAATTACATCTCAGCACAACATATCATCCTCAGATTGATAGTCAAAACTGAATTTGTCAATGAGTGTTTGGAAACCTATTTGAGGTGTTTTGTATGTGACATAATAAATTAGTGGGTTCAATGGTTACCCCTCTCTGAATGGTGGTACAAAACTTCTTACCACACAACCACTCACATGACTCCCTTTGAAGCCATTTATGGACACCCTCCACCTTCAGTTGTATCATACATGACCAGTGTCTCCAAGGTTTATTAGGTGGATCAAACTCTTACAGTTTGCATGGCTATCCTCCATAATCTCAAAGAAAATTTGGACATGGCTTATAATCGCATGAAACAACAAGCAAATCAAGGTCATTCTGAATGTGAATTTGTTGAAGGGGACCAAGTGTTTCTTCATATTCAACCTTATAAGTAGAATTCACTCAAAACCCAACAAGGTAAGAAACTTGCCCCCAAATTCTATGGTTCTTACTGTAGTCTCAAGAGAGTGAGGTTCATGGCCTACCAGTTAGAGTTTCCCAGTCACTCTAAGCTCGACCATGTTTTTCATGTTTCTTGCTTAAAGAAAGTGATCAGCACTAAGTGCCATAACCAGACCAGTCTACCTGAGTCGGATGAATAAGATTTCATTTGGTTACAACCACAAGCAGTATTGGACCAGCACGAGCATCATCTCCTCCAACACACTATCAAGGAAGTTGTAGTTCAGTGGAAGGACACACATCTAGAAGATGCCACCTAGGAGTCAACTATCATTCTGCAACAATTCCCCCATCTCAAGCCTTGAGGAAAAGGTTGTTTTTAAGGGGGAGGGCATGTTAGGGACTTAACCATCATAACTCCTCACATAGGTAGAATAATATATTTTCCATGTAATAAAGGCTGATATTAATAAGACCTTGTAATAAGGAAGAATAAGTCAAATGTAAGAGGACCTAATAGAAGCTTCCACTTCTAGAAATATCTTCCTCTAGATTGTTCTTCTAGTAGACAAATTTAGTATAAATAGGAGTGGAGGGAATGAGAAGTCTTGTCTTGAGAATTACTTTAATATATCTCTGCTCTGCTGTAGGTTTCCCCCTCAAAGAGGCAAGTGAACATTGTTTCCTATCAATCAGGTATTATTTTAGTGTTGTGGTTCCATACAATTTGTTGTTCCATCGTTATTCTCTGTAGTATTTTCGTTTCCTATTGCTATTTCGCTGTTATTATCTACAATATTTATCTTTTCTCCTATTATAATAGATATGGTACCTAAAAATTACCAATAACTCATAGTGAACGTCATGAATTGTAAATGAAGCCATGGGAATGTCTTCCTCTTTCATACAAATTTGGTGGTAGTAAGAATGAAGATTAAGTTTAGTAAAGTATTGAGCACTGCTCAATTCATCCAATATATAATCAATGATAGGAATGGAAAATTTTTCTTTGATGGTGAGTTTGTTGAGGGAAAGAAATTTTGGACACATGCTCTAAGTGGATTCTTTCTTGAGTACCATGACCACATGAGAAGAATAGGGTCTGGTACTAGGATGGATAACACATGCATCAAGCAATTCTTGAAATTTTTTCTCAATTTTATTCTTCTATTCAAAGGGATGACGATAAGGGAGAACATTGGGAGGAAGACTTTCTGAGACTAGAGGAATGGAATGATCATGAACATGACTAGAAGGGGGAAGGCCATGTGGAGTGTAAAAAACAACTTGGTGTTTAGGGAGGATAGATTGGAGGTCAGGATGCACAGAGGGTGTCTCAACTGCTTGAATGGAATGGAGTTGGGAAATAATTCCAGAATGACCCTTTTTGAGGAGATTTTCCATTCAATGGGAATTGATGATCTCAAGGGATCCTGCTATGATGCCTTGGAACTTATACTATTGTCCCTCTTGTTGGAGTTGCATGGTTAATTATTTAAAATTCGCGAGGATGTGGTAGAGAGTGTGTAGCCATTCTGCAACGAGCACAATGGCACAACCTGTCATGCCGATAGAAAACACATGAGATTTCAGGTTGTATTGACCAATTTGAAGACACACATTTTCACAATGCCCACCACATTTCATGGAACCACCATTGACAATCATGATTTGAAATTGTTTTACTACACGAATATAGCAATTGATTTCCTAGGCAATTTGACAATGAATAAAATTATGGGTGCCACCACTATCAACAAGGATTATGACCTTTCTATGCTTAATGTAGCCAATGCGATTGAGGGTTTGGGGAGCAAAGAAGATAGTGAGGGCATGCAACAAAATCAATAATTCAACTTCTGGTGGATCAGAGGGTGGAGTAACATCATTGGGTGGGGTTAGTTCTTCCACTGGGGAAACTTCAACCTCCTCATTAGTGACATCCTTAAAAATGGCCATAAAAAACTTTTTTTCTTGACACTTGTGCCTCAGAAAATATTTTTCATCACAATTATAGCAAAGGAGCTTGAGTTGGCATTCAACCATTTATGCCCTAGTTAATTTCTCAATATTGAGAGTATTAGCATGAGGGGTGGGATTGGTAGGTCAAGGGCGAGGAAGGAAAGAGGATTTTTGGTTCTAGGAAAATACAACTTGTTGTTCTTCCTTGGAACATTAAGTAGCTTCCAACCACATCTGGGGGGAATCCATGAGCTCCTGGGCTTGGATTTCATCCTTTAGGCCACTAATAAATGATCCTTGAAGAATGCATCAAACATTCCCTCTGTTCTGAAAGCCAATTTCTCAAATGAAGCTATAAAGTCTTCCACTATACTAGACTATTTAAAAATGGTCAAATGACCTAGGTATATTTTTTTGGTGTCAAAGCACTCACAAAGTTCAACCACAAATTATGTCCAAGCAACATACCATTGGCATGATTTTTTATGCCATTGCCACCATTTCCAACGTTCAGGATCCAGATAGAGGAAATTGTAACGAAGTTTGGTCAACTCATTAGAAATGCTATGCATGGAGAAGTAATGTTTCATTTGAGTGACCCATTCAGTGGGATCTGAGCCATCAAATTTGTTCACCTCCAGAAGCAGAAGACATAGAATACAATGAATTAAACTAGAAATTATGGTAATTAGAGGAAGCAACACCTTCTAGGTTAAAAGGTTTTTCAGATGAGGTAAGGTTTTCTGGAATATTAAATTTTGTGAAGATATGGGCAACAAAGTATTCAATATATCTATTGAGGTGGCCATTGACTTCCTTCCTCATGTCTTCCATGTCCTTCTTAATCTCCTATTGAGGTGTCTAGACTAGAACTGAGTAAGGTTTCAAGGTCTTGGTTGTGGGTGTGTGCCATGGTGAAAGTGAAACACAAGAATGGGGTAGGTGGGTCTACATAAAAAGGGTTTACTCATGAAGGGTATCACTACAATCAGGGAAAAGAGAAGAATCCAATGGAATAGGTGGGAGATAAGGGTGTTTGAAAGGGTGGATGGGTCCACAAAAAAAAATATGACAAGTGATAGATACCATTATGATCAAGGTGAAAAGGGGAATACAATGGGATAGGTCCCAAATAAGGTTGCCTGGAAGGGGGTCGAGTCCACAGAAAAATGGATTAAAAATGATAGGTACCACTATGATAAGGGAGAAAAGAGGAATCCAATGGGATAGGTCCTAAATAAGGGTTTTAATAGGACCACTATACTTTTTTTTTACCTATACAAAGTTATACTATGGCTAGAAGAATGTTGCAGTGGCGAATGACCTAAATTGTTAACAAGAAAAAAATTGTAAGAGTTTCACAACCAAAATGTAGGAGGTAAGGTTGTGCGGCAATAGATCTCGCATTTTCATTTTATATTGTGTTTCTTTCCCAGGGTTTAGAGTTTACATGTTTCATATAGATAATGGTTTTCCCTTTGCTATATCTCTATGATATACGTGTGGGTCAAACAATAATACTTGACCCAATATCTTAGGGAATCAACTAAGGAGGCTCGACCATACCCTTAGCCGTACTACCCAATTACCTAGGTACTAAAGAGTATCTTCCTTAGTGTTGTTCTCAGTGTCACTATAACAGTCAAGTGATCGATCAATTGATCGAGGGTTGGTTTCTGGAAACCTAGGGGGCTCCAGATATAACTGTCGGTACATGGGAGTGATGGTCATGTATAGATTCTATCTAATGCAGTACTACTTGAGGGGTACCAACAAGGGTTACATAGGTTTCCAACAAGGTGAAACATTTGTTTCTAGACAAACCCATGAAACCGTCTTTATTTTCTACATGTAGTCCTCCCCACCGCAATTTTACTCACTACGAGAGATATCTTTGTTCTTTAAAGATGTCGACAGTACACGTCTCTACCCTGAAAAATAAATTCCCATAGTTTCTGTAGAGGAAAGTGATCTGATACCACTTGTAAGGTACCAAATTTAATGTAATATGTAGAAACAAAAATAATAATCCAAATACCAATGGAATAACAAAGTATTGAGAATAACAACACCACCAATAATACCTTTATTGAAAGAAAGAAATGTTCACTTGCCTCTTCAAGGGGGCAACCTACAATGGAGTAGCACTCTATTACAATAATTCTCAAGAAAAATATTTATCATTCCTTATACTCTTATTTATACTAATTCTATCTTCTAAAGAACATTCTAGAGTAAGATCTTTGTAGAAGCAGAAGATTCTATTAGGTATTCTTACATTGACTTGTTCACATTTATTAAATAGGACTTATTAACCAATGTGAACATTTATTACATGGAAAATATATTATTCTACCTATGTGAGGGGTTAGGGAGGTTAGGTCCCTAACATTATTTGGGGCTAGGAATCCACAAGAAAAGAGTGTCTCTTGTTTTCCCCTCACACTCATATATCCCACAACCCACTGGTATTCTCCTACAACCATCCCAATTTTTCTCCATCTCTCTTCTTCTTGACCTTCCCAACCCAAGGAATGTACCCCTTCACTGCTCTCATTCCATCAGGTGTCCCATTCATTTATCAGGGTCTCTCTGGCACAGGTAACTAGGAATGTATGTACTGGGAACTCAAGGGAACTCACTACTAGAAAAACTACTAGTAATAACAACAAACACTTGTTGTTACAATGCAACTCACAAAAGAGTTCACTCTTTAGGCCTGAAAACTTCTCTCTTCAATCTTCAGCTCCAAAGCAATCCAAAACACTTCAACATGCTCTAGAATTCACCTAGCCTTCTTTCTTTTGCTCCAATGCTCTCTTTTTTCCTACTCTCCACTTGTTGTTCATGTAAAGTTGAATGTGTAAAAATTTTCTGTAACTACCCATATGAATTTCCTCTATTTTCCAAAGACAATTGACTTCTCACTTTGCCCAATGTTGATTGTAATTCATACCCCCATTCTCTCCAATAAATATGGAATGTGACTCTCACACCCACCCTTTTATATGAGTTTAATGATTGAGCTCTCATACACTCAAACATAAAATTAGAAGTTATCCCCAATGGTAATAAAATTCATGGAAATGGGTTGAATTAATAACCAAAATTAATTCCCCCTTCGAAACCCTCTTAGACACTCTCTTCTCTCAGGGAAATCTCAACCCCCATGTTTGTCCATATCCCCCAACAGTTGGTATCACATTTTTATTTATTTAAAAAACAGAAAATACATTTGCATATTACATAGTTTGGCCATAACTACATTCATATCTATATTATGCATTAATTAAATTGAGGATTATAGTGGGGATGTTACATTCCCCCTCCCATACAATTTTTCACCGTCTGTGGTGCACAGGCGCATGACAAATACATATATAAATTTACATCGCACCACAATATTCATAAAAGAAAGAAAAATTATGCAATTTTTACCCTTCAACAACAGTCCCAACCAAAATCTCATACTTCTTTCAACCTGTTGACCCAAGGAATGTTCCCTATTTAATATTTTCAGTCCATCGAGCGACACATTTATTTTATCGGGGCTATTAGTGTAGGTGAATAATAAATATGAGATGTAGTTCCAGAACTGTAGCTGCCCAAAAATGGAGTCTTGCATTTTCAATTTTTGTTTCCTTCAAAATTGACAAAAATTTGCAGGAATTCCTCCTGCATAGATTCTTCATGCTTTCATGTTACATCTTCAGGATCATAGTAGGTCCATTGAAACTTTACCATACATATGGATTTGTTATTGAGCACCTTGAATTTTTGGTCTAGGATGCGTACTGGTTCCACATGGAAATCCCCTTCATTTTCCACTTGGATCATAATCCAATCAATTTTGTGGTTATATTTAGGAACACATTTTTGTAATAATGACACATGAAATACATTATGAACTCTCATGGATGCATGAAATGTTAGTGTGTATGCAACTGGCCCTAT
Organism: Picea mariana; assembly: GCA_032191745.1. Lineage (NCBI taxonomy): Eukaryota > Viridiplantae > Streptophyta > Pinopsida > Pinales > Pinaceae > Picea > Picea mariana. The sequence goes on along the minus strand of JASDQU011179409.1, from coordinate 1,443 downwards.
CTTCTCTAAGATTTCAAAAGGAACACAATGTCTTGTTGCCAACTTTGGGAAGTAACCCAATCTTAGTGAACTTCTTTTCGCTTTCAATTTTAGAAATCATGTTCACCCACTTTAAAATATCTAAAAAACTTGTTCTTGTCTACATAACGTTTCTACCTATCCCAGGTAGCCTTTAAATTATCCCTGATCCTTGTCATCTTCTATTCCATTTCCTTTAACAAATTTGGTCCAATGACAACTCTCTTTGCTAGGTTATCACAACTTACTGGTGTATTACACTTCCTGCCATACGATGCCTCAAATGGGCTCATTTTTAATGAGGTATGATACCAATTATTTTAAGCAAAATCTACTAAGTGGATACAATATTTCCACTTTGATGGATGTGTTGATTATTTGGGTTGGTTGTCATTGATGTTAACCCTTGAAGAAAGTCCGGTAGAAAAATTTGGTAGCACAAAAGTTTGGGTAATGGACCCAAGTTTGTTTGATGTATAATGGTATGAGTTTCAATATATTTTAAGGTAATACTATTCTATATGGATAGTACATGTCATGCCATTTCCGGTGGTATGTGGAACGCCACATAACTCCTCACGGTTAGAGAGTTATGGCCATGTGAAGTTGAATAACCCTCATGAGTAATTTAGAAGCCCCAAAAGGTCAAAGTAGTCAAAGTCGTTGCAAAGAAAAAATTATTTAAATAATACAGTGAAGTGATGTGTGTACTATAATTCAAAGTGGATACAAAACAAATTATTTAAATAATATAGTTAATGGAGAAATTACTAAGTGGACAAGTGGTTAGAAGTGGGTTAACCCTAAAATAAGGAAAGTGGTTTAAGATGGTTAGAAGGTAAATAATAAAGTGAAGTGATGAGTGTACTATAATTCAAAGTGGATACAATAGAAATTATTTAAATAATAAAGTTAATGGAGAAATTACTAAGTGGAAAAGTGGTTAGAAGTGGATTAGCCCTAAAATAAGGAAAGTGGGTTAAGATGGTTAGAAGGTAACCCCTTGAGGAAGCTACATGAAAGTATAAATAAGAGGCAAAGGTCTCTCATTTGATTACCTATAAAATATCATTGAATATCTATTTTGTGAAAGGTTATTTGGGCAAGTAATATTGATAGATAAACCTGCGGCAAAAAAAGTGCGGCATGAAAAGTGCGGCAGAAAAAGTGCTGCAGGAAAACTGCGACAGAAGAAGTGCGGCAAGAAAAGTGCAGCAGAAAAAGTGCGGCAAGAAAATCGTGGTAGAAAAAGTGTGGAAGGAAAATCGTGGAAGGAAAAGTGTGGTAGAAAAATTGTGGCTGAAAAAGTGCGGCCAGAAAATCGCGGTAGGAAAAGTGCGCCAGAAAAACCGCGGTAGAAAAAGTGTAGCAGGAAAAGTGCGGCAGAAAAATCGTAGTAGAAAAAATGCGGCAGAAAAACCGGGA
>JASDQU011179408.1:0-26227 GCA_032191745.1 Picea mariana | reverse complement strand
TCCCTCTTCGAACCATAACGCATGCCATGATGCATCGGTTTTGAACTGGTCCACTGGTACCACTACGGTGTGAGTTGGTACCTGGTACCGGAACCGTGCGCCAAGAATAGCAATGGTACCTACCCAAGTGATATTAGCTCATTTATCAAATTAAAGTATTAAAAATGCATAATAATAACTTGAATTTCAAAGATACCTTAGGTGACCCCTTTGGGTGGTAAAGGGTTGTTGATTATATCAAAAGGAGGTCAAAAAGGGTGGTACTAGCATATAGTTGGAGGTCAAAGGTATGTAGTATGGGCAAAGAACATGGTCAAAACCGGGGACCAACACATGAACTCTGGGTCGTTAACCTCGGAAAATATATAGGAGAGAGTTAAACCAACACCATGTCTGCAACCGACGGGCCCAAGGACATCATATCCTTATTTATATGTAGAAATGGGGGATAACAATCCTTATCCTTCTCATCACTTCAACTACGAAAGTGTGAGAAAGGACTAGTGCTCCTTATGCTCATCATTTAAATGATAGAAGTGTGAGAAAGGGTTTGTGCTCCTTGTCCTATTTCTTTAAATTAATAACTTGTGAAAAAATGGATCCACTCCTTCTCTTCATTAGTATAATTTAGAGTGTGAGAAAGGGCTAGTGCTCCTTCTCATATCAAAAATTACTAAAGTATGAGAAATGGCTTCTGCTGCTTGTTTTCCTCGTGAATATTAATAAAGTGTGAGAAAAGTACATTGCTCCTTTGTTATGCCCCAAACAACCAAAATAACATAAAAAGAGAGAGACAAGTAACTCCACACCTTGATAAATAAAGAAGAATGAATGTAAAGCCTCTTCGAGGGAGAAACCTCCTTTTACAATAGAAAAATTGTACAAGATGAGAGGATTCTAAGACTAGGTCTCCATGCTATATATAGGAGACAAAGGGTATGATTACAATTAAAGGGTATAACTATCAACAATAATATAACAATAGGAACATGATAACTCAATATATAAGGATTAACATGGGCCTTTGTCTAGGGCTTAACATGTACCTCCCTTCAAACAAGTGTTTCCTTCAACACTTGATTAGTAGCAGATGTTTCTACATGAAGAACTCATCTTCCCATGCCACCTTTTCTACTGGTAGGTTCTTCCACTTGATGGGGTACTGAGTAACTTCTTGATTTCACAACTTATTAATTTTGGTTTTAAGGATTGTTTCTGGTTCTAATATGATTTTCCCTTCTTCAATAATCTTGGGTGAAATAGTTTGAATTATGTCTTTTCATCGACTACCTTCTTTAAGAAATAATCATGGAATACTGGATGTATATGTGAGGATGGAGGAAAATCCAATTTGTAATCCATACTTCCAATCCTATCCAACACCTTATAGGGACCATGTTACTTGGGTGCCAATTTATTGTCCTTATTTTGTTGCTTGATGGAAATTTGTTTGTATGGTTGTAGCCTCAAAACTACCCAATCCCCCACTTCAAATTCCCTTTCATTGCAATGCTGATTTTCTTGTTGTTTCATCCTATTTTGTAATGTAACAAAGTTATCCTTCAATAGTTTGAGAACCTCTCGTTGATTCTCTATGTGTTCCTCCACTGCTTGAACCTTCTCTTTCCCTCTTAAGGGTGATGTGATGGATGGAGGATGATATCCATAAAGTGCCATGAATGAGGACATTTTTAATGAAGTATGTAAGGATGTGATATACCACCATTCTACCTAGGGAAACCACTTCACCCATTGTGTTATTTTATCAAATGTAAAGCAACAAATATACCCTTCTAGACATTTATTCACATTCTTAGTTTTCCCATCAGATTAATGATGGTAAGAGGAGTTGTGAGCCAATTAAGTACCCAAACAAGAAAATAATTTAGTCCAAAAATTTCATGTGAAATTTGGATCTCTATCACTTACAATAATATTAGGGATTCCATGTAGCATATAAACTATTTCCATGAAGGTTTTGGCTACTATAAATGCTTTAAAAGGATGATAACGAGAGAGAAAATGGGCATACTTTATGAGTCAATTCACTAATACGACGATGAAATTATTTCCTTTAGACTTGGGTAGATTTGTAATAAAATATACTGAAACCTCTTCTGAATGTTGACTTGGTATGGATAATGGTTGTAGGAGCCCCATGGTCTTGATTATCTCTCCATTATTCTATTTGCAGACCACACTTTCAACCAAAACATTTTCAACACTAGGTTTAATACCTTCCTAGAAAAAATCCTTCTTGATCCCATGGTAAGTTTTCAAGAACCTTAAATATCCTCCTATAGGAGAAGTATGAAATTCCAAAAGGACCTTCCGTTTGATTTTGGAATTCTTACATAAATATAGGTGATCTTTATACCATGACAATTCATTATTCCATACAAATTTATCTAATGAACTTGGGTCCTCTTGTAGTTGTTAAATGACCTTGCATACCTGCCAATCTTGCTTCCATTCTATTATTGCATCTTCCACCTAGTTAAATTGTAGAATGTACATAACACACAATAAACCCTCTGTGTCTTCTTCTTTCCTTGAAAGTGCATCTGCCATGATATTTTGTTTTCCTTTTTTTTGTAGATAATTTCAAAGTCATAACCTAGTATCTTTGTAACCCATTTATTTTTCTCTTCTGAGGATAATCATTGTCCCAAGAAGTACTTAAAACTATCATGATATATTTTTACTTTGAAGTGTTTTCTTTGATTACTTTGGATAGAGCCCAGGGAAACCCACTGGGCACTTCCCCTCATTTTGAGGATGGTACTCCGGGTAAACCAAATTTTGTAGAAATCCGAGGTTTTTTCGATAGCTTTCTCATTTAAGAGCTCAATATGTCACTTGTAGGAATTGAACCTGTGTGAGGGGGGGAAACACCCTTCAACACAAACCACTCGGGCTAAACCCAATTGACCCTTTGAAGTGTTTTCTTATTAGCTAAGGGAAACATTTCTTAACTGCATGTAATATGGCCAAGATTTATTTTTAATAAATGGGTTTGAGTAACATTTTCCCTTTAAGATGGCTGATTTAAAAGGCAAGGGGACTTCCTTCTGGAATTAAAATTGCACCATTTCCATGGCTTGAGGAATCACACTCCATAATAAAGGTTTCTATGAAGTCAGGTGTGGTCAGGACAAGAGTCATACACATATCCTTCTTAGGTTTTTCAAAAGCTTTATTTAATTCTTGAGTCCAAGAAAATGCCTCCTTCTTTAATGACACTATTAGAGGTGAGGCTATTTAACCATGTAATTCTTGAAAAACTTGTGGTAATACCCTATCAATACTACAAATCCTCTAAGATGCTTCAAGGTTTTGGAAATTGGCCATTCCAAATTTTTTAGGGTCCACTTTGACACCTTCATGAGATACCATATGACCCAATATTCCACTTCTTGAACCCGAAAGGAACACTTGGAAGGATTTTATTATAATTGTTTCTCTTTTAATATTTTTAAGACCATTTCAGCATGTTATATATGCTCTTTCCAAGATTTGTTGTATATTAGTATATCATCAAAAAATACTTACACAAATGTTTTGAGGAAGGGTTTGAAAATATAATTCATCAAGCTCCTTTGAAATGTTGAAGGTGCATTATTAAGGCCAAATGGAGTCACCAAAAACTCATAATTACCGTCATGTGTTCTAAAGGTTGTTTTGGGAATGTGTTCTTGCCTCATTATGATTTGATGATATTTAGAACGAATTCAGTAAAGAAAGTTGCCCCTTGCAATTCATCTAAAAATTTATCAATGTCAGGAAGATGAAACCTATCTTTAATGGTCATTTTGTCGAGTTGTCTATAATCCAGACACATACGCCATGCACCTTCATTCTTTTAAACTATCATCATTGGTGTAGAGAAAACATTTTGTCTATATTGAATGATGCTAGCCTCTAACATTTCTTGAATCATATGCTCGACACCACTCTTTTGTGCATATTTCTACTTGTAAGGCCTAATGTTATGTAGACTCTTCTAAGTGTCAAATGAACAACATGGTCATGATCTAGAGTATGTGGAAGACCCTTAAGCATCTCTTAAAATACCTTGGAATGATTGTTGATAAATGTTTGGAGAGTCACTGGAGTAGAGGGTATTGATGTTTGAACATTTAGTGAACATAATCGTGAAATTACACCATGCTCTCCCTTTTTGAGTAATTTTGTCATGCTGTTAGAGATTATCACTTTAGAGGGTTTCCCTTGGATATCTACGAGTTCAATTTACTTACATTTTGAGGAAAATCTCATAAAAGGTTCATGAAAATTAAGAACCATTGTTCTCAATGATTGTAACCATTGGACCCATAATACAAAATTAACACCACCCATTTGAATTGCAATCATGGGAATATATAATAAATACTCCCCCATATTGAGCTTAATACTATGGCACTTCCATGAACAATATATGGTACCTCCATTTTCAATCATTACTTGAAACTTTAGAGCTAGAAATATAAAGCAATTGAGAAGTTTTCCTGATTTGCAATTAATGAAGTTATGGGTACTACTAGATTCAATCAACATTGTTACATTTTTCTTTTTGATATATCCTTTTATATTTAGGGTTTGTGGAGTACTAATGCTAGCTAATGCATGATAAGATATGGTTGGAGTAGTCTCTTCTAGTTCTATATATTGCGATAGTTCAAATTCTTGATATTCTTCCTCTTCAACTTCTATGTATAATAATTTCTTCTCACCACATTTATGCCCCATACTATACTTCTTGTCGCAATTGAAACATAGTCCCTTAGATATTATTTCATCCACTTGCCAAGGTGTCAACCTTGTAGGTTGAGTGAGGTTAGTAGAGGGAACATGGTTCTCCCTATAGTTATTAGTGCCAACTATTCCAATAGCCATAATTTTACTTTTAACTTTCCTAGCAACACTAAAATCATGATCTAGGGATTTAGGTTCAAAGAAATGGATAATGTTCATTATATTCCTCCCCAAAATTACTAAAGTGTGAGAAAGGGCCAATGATCCTTCTTCGACTTGTTAACCCCCTAGCTTAGGGGTAACTAAGGAGATGCTGTCTCGAGGCATGCATGTAGAAGACATGGAGTGCCAATAGCTGGATGAAAATCACAGCCCATAGATCCCCTCTTCTTCACCATGTATCACCATCATCATCAACAAAAAAGCAATATCCACCACACTAGATTTATCCACAGGGGGCGACATGTCTTTCTTGATGAGGTAACTAGTCAAGTTTCATTGTGAGTATCATTTTAATAGTTGGGGCATTCAAATAAGTTTAAGAGGGTACTTTCTAATTATGAAACGTTTGCTCGAAAGTTATGCTTTTTACTTTTTTCACCTTGGTGGTTATCCTGGCATTTCTACTAAGTTCATCACCCCTAGGAAAATGGGTGATACTAGGGGTCATTCTTGATGGGCCATCATTCCATTCTTGATCATATTTTATCTCTTTCCATCTTCTTTCCCCTCCGTATCCTCATATTTTGGGTTTTTGGGTTACATGTACCCCAAAAAGGGGCTTGTACCTCATTCTCCTATGGGAAGAGGGGCTAAAGGACCATAGGTTGTTGTAGATGACATCAATAAATAAATAAAAATAAAGAGAAGCCATGATCAAAATGCAGTGGCATGGATACAAAAGGACACAAAATCCATAGTCCTAAACTTGAGCTCTACCTTTCCAGGCACCCGCCATAAGTTCTGAGTGCGAATGAATGCCTCACCTATTTGAAAAGGACTTATAAATATCTTGCTTGAAAGGAAACATATTTAATGCACAAAATAAAGAAACCTTGCAAAGGGGACTTGCAAATTATCTAAAGAAAATAAAGAAAAAAGGTAATTATAGGGCTTGGAAAAAGGTTGTGCTCCAAACGAAAGGTAACTCAAGGATACAACACACCCTCCACAAAGGAACCAATGGGAATGAGACCATAGGATACCCTTGCATGTTAATGACCCCATGCCCAAAATTTTCTCCCTCATCCACCTTACATTCATTACATGGACTAGATAGGGTTTACTCGGGAAACACTCCTCTACTTTGGGAATTGGCCTATGCAATAGGACTCTCCGATAACCCTTCCATATCTAAATTTGGTAAATTGCATAAAGTCTTTGAGCATGTGTTTAATTTTAAAATGGGGATCCAATGTGCTTGTTTAGATTTCTCTTGTATTAGTATTGATTTACTTGGCATGATTCATATGACTTGTGGACCCTTGGAGGGCGTACCTTATTTGTCTTTGCAGGATCTTGATTGGTGACATCTTTCATGGAGGTAATACGACACTTGGACCTTCATATTGGCATAAAATCCCACATGTTGGACATTGAGCCACACAAAAGGGAGGATAAAGATGATGAACGTTGCACACTTGGTGATGTCATTGGCCCATGAAAGAGGCCTAGTATGATGAAAATTGCATGATGTCACCCTCCCACGCTAGAACATTGCACTTTTGGAGCATGATGTCAAGCTTAAAGAGCTCGATTTGACATGGGTTTTACACTTGGTGGAGTTGTGGGATATTTACCCCACATTTCGTGGACTAGTGGGATGATGTGGCACCATGGGGAGATGATGTCCTAGCCTTTAAAGGTTATCTCACCCAACAAACATACTTGAAGAAGATGTTGGGGGCTTATTTCACCTTTTTTGGTCATTATTTAGCATACATGGACAAAAATCAAATGAATTTGGTTAAAGTCAATGTAAAAACAAAATGTTTGACCCAAAATTAAGGATTTGGTCGTAAATTGGACCAAACTAAGACTTGGGTTTTCCTCTATAAATAAGAGGCAATTATTCTTTCATTTTTCATATTCATAACTTGAGGCTTAACACCCTCTCAAAAAGATTTCGACCCTCTTTTTCTTGTGCAATGGATTGGTGCGATTTTTTCTATTGGAGATTCTTTCTCATGCACTCTTACTAGGAGGTATCCCACTCTCTCTGGAGGATTTTTTTGTGATCTAGGCTTGCTCTTGGTGAACGATCTTTGCATGTTTTCTTTGGTTTAAGGGTAAATTTCTACAATTTTATTTGATTATTTTGCATGGAGAACCCTTGGAGGGGTAGGCATGTCTATCTCCTCCTTCAAGATATTTTTCTAGTTGAAGAGAAGTCATTCAAGGGTGGATTCAAGGGTTAGGAGGGTCTATTTCCTTGAAAACATTCTTGGCTAGGGTTTTAAAATTAGGGGTTAGGATGGTCTATCCCCCTAGGGTTTAAAAACTAGTTTTCCATTAATTTCTTGAGATGGGTGACTTGGAAAGGAGATGGATTGGGATCATAGGGGTTCGGGTTCAAGGTTCAAGTTTCTTTTCATTTTCCATCCTAACTTACTTGTTAATGTTGTGACTCCATTTTCCCAAAAGATAAGGCACTAGTACATTAGAAAATGTGATTAATGCTCTCTTATAATCGTTTGAGTTTTTGATGAATTGTTCATGCTCCAAGCTATCATTTCATGATAATAAGTCTTGAATTCTTGAAGGTTTTCTTACTGCTGTAATAAATTTCAAGTTACAGCCATTAGGGATGCAACAAAATCGCTCTCTTACTCTTTTTTACAAACAAATTTACCGCAGAATTTTGTGCTTGAACATTGCAAAGTGATCTACTAATCAAAAGACACAAATTGGCATTCTTATTTTCTGATTTCCGTGGTGAATTCTTGCTCCTGTAGAAATTTGTTTCTACAACCATTTAGGGATGATTATATTTTGCTGATAACAATTACTTATAGCCCATTTCAACCGTCAAAGTCATGTTTTAAATATTGGAATATTATCTACTAGTCATAAGATTTCATTTTCTATTATTTGTTGGTGATTTTGACGGTAAATTCTTGCAGCTGTTATAATTTTTTCTTGCTGATATAATCTTCGGTTTGCTGCAATTTTTGGGACAACAAGATTTATTTTTGTTTCCCCTACTGTTATAGGGCTATTTTGTATGATATTTGATCTTGTGATAGTTGTTCTAACATTGGTTTTGCGAGTAATTTTCAAACTCAACCTATATATTTTCCTAAGGCACTCTTCCTTAAGCCCTAGACATCTTCATCTAGTGACCAAAACATGGATCTTTGCAATCCCCTTGACCTTCATTCTCCATTCCCTTGAGGTCACCCAGGAAGCTTCCCTTGTGGTGAAATAATTCATTAGAAAAATGAGGGGAGTAATTGATAAGGTGACAATGGTTCTTAATCCAAGTTGTATCTCACCAGTGACTCTTGTGGATGGATTTTCCCTATTGGATTACTGAGAGGGGAGGTGAATTAGTAATGAGAAATTTTAGTACTTTTAACCAGAGTATATTCTTCAACAATATTCAACAGTTTATCATTATCATTCAATATATCATCAACAATATAAGCATAAACAACATCACATCACAATAAACACACTGTACACCCAAATTTACGCGGAAACCCAAATGGGAGAAAACCACATAATGATTTTCTTATATATCAAAAGAATACATTCATTGGAAGCACAAAATTCTTGATTCTCCAGCTAAAATTGGAAGGAGGATCCAACCCCCTATTATTAGGCTCCAACCTGAAGGAAGCTACAACTCTCTAAATTCTTTGGCTCCAACCAGAAGGAGGCTACAACCCCCCGAGTTCTCTAGCTCCAATTGGAAGGTGGCTATAACCACCTATCCTTGCCCCGTCACTACCACTGCCTCTATCACTCTGTCTTTGCCACTGTCTCTGTCACTATCTCATCAACCTGTATCTACTCATCAACCAACTAAACCTGTACCATACCATACATCAACTGTATACCAACATACATACTGTCTCATGCATCAATCATGAACCAAAGATACATCAATAAGGAATAGTGAATCATGAACTAAAGCATCAACCATGTGTAACCTGTACCATATACCATACCATCAACCATGTGTAACCTGTACCATATACCATACCATCAACCATATGCATATCTATACCATATAATCAATGAAGTATCTCAAAGAACCAATGCATGTCCCTCATGCATATGTCATCATACAACATGGATATGCCTCAACCATGTACAATCAACTCAAAGATATGAACTATAAGAACCATGCCATACACTGAACCAGATATAAGAGTGGTCCTCACTCAATCAAGCAACCAAGATATACCATATCCAAGTACCAAACCAACCATACCAAGTATCCCTCAAGAATACACCATATCTTGACCAAAAGTAACCATCAAAACAAGTATATAACCATACCAATACCTTTGTAGCTAACCCGGAACTCTAAGATGTTGACCTGTGGACTCACTTCTTACTTTCAGGGACATGGTACCAACATCTACTCAAACTTTCAAAAGATTTTCATAGATACACAACTTTCTCTTCTACAACCCGCAGATATCCATGCTTTCGTCCACTACAGCCCGCGTACATTCGCAACCTCCTAACCTGTAACTAATAGATTCCTCACAAACTAGGGTTTGATGCAACCCTGAGACTTTCACCTTCGCCGCTCCTTTTCTACCTCATAAAAATTCCATCATAACATTAGCAAAAGATCACTAGTTCACAATATAGATAAACAATGAATGAGTGTGTGAGTGTACTTGTGAATGACTCCTCGAGGTATATTTATACTTATGCTCGGTAACTCCTATCCTTAATTTAATGCCTCTAAAGTTTTCTTGTTACACAAATTTACCCTTGCATTAAGTATTTGTAACCAACTAGGGGATTCTTGACCACTCTTTAAGGTTTACAAACTTCTCAAGGCCATATCTCCCTAACTGTGAGGAACTACGTGGTGTTCTACATATAACCAGAAATGGCACACTGAGTATTATCCATGTATGATTGTCTTACCTACATTTACTTTATCCAACATGTCCATATTACTAATTCAACTTAACTTTGGGTACCAAAACCACACCGTCAGGGCTTCTTTAAGGGTTGACATCAATGACAACCAAAAATATCAACAATCTCCCCCTTTGGCATTGATGACAACACTTAGGAATGACAATACTTATTCCCATGCTCCCCCTATGACCATCACTCCCCTTGTCTGCATGCTTCTTTCTTTTTGTCTCCATTCCTTTCTCTATCTCTCCCCCTTTGACATCAATGACAAAGGGTAATCCTCCTCTTGGGGCTGCTCCCCGATCTATAGGTGTCTACTGCCTTTTCTCTTCATGGTGCTTCCTTGTGTAACTTTTTGATGTATATGAAAAGCAGTCAAAAGGTTCTTTACTTGAAAATTTTAAAGAATTCTCTTTCTCTCACCATGTTCTATTAAGATTGATGTTGTGTGAATCATTGTGGGGCATAAACTACTCCAAGCTTCTGTTGTAGATACTCAAAAGTTTCCCTTGCATGATGTTTGGTGAAGATATCTGCAATCTGATCTTTCCTGACATACTCTAGCTTGATGTTCTTCTCTGTAGCCTGTTCCCATAGAAAGCGATACTTGATCAAAATGTGTTTCATCTTAGAATGCATCACTGGATTATTGGATATATCGATGGCGCTAGTGTTGTCACAAAGTATTGAAATGGGATCATCACACTTTACTTGTATATCCTGCAAAGTTTGCTTCATCCAAAGTACTTGAGTACAACATGCTGCTGCTACAATGTATTCTGCTTCTGCTGTAGACAAATATACTGATGACTGTTTCTTGCTTAACCATGACACTAGACACTCACCCAATTAGAAAGATGCTCCACTTGTACTTCTTCTATCATCAATGTAGCCTACCCAATCTGCATCTATGTAGGCGATAAGAGATAGGTCCTTCCATTTTGGATACCATAATCCAAACTATTATGTACCTTTGAGGTATTTGAATATCTTATTTACTGCCATAACATGTGATTCCTTTGGTGCTTCTTGAAACCTTGCAACTAGTCCAACTGCTTGCATCACATCCGGTCTGGAAGCTATTACATAGAGTAATCTACCAATCATCATTCTGTACTATCTCTGATCTGCATCTTTAGAATCAACATCCTTACTTAACATACAACTGGTCTGCATAGGTGTAGTGACTGGTTTTCAATCTATCCTTCGAAACTTTTTCAAAATTTCTCTGATATACTTAGTCTGAGAGATAAATATACCTTTGTTGCTCTGACATCTCTGGAGACCCAAAAAGAAAGGAAACTCTCCAAGTAAAGACATATAAAATTCATTCTGCATGTCTTTGTAAAATTTCTGACTCATCATGTCATCGTCACTTCCAAAGATAATATCATCAATATAAACTTCAATTATTAGGATACTATCTTGATTTACCTTTATGTAGAGATTGTTGTCTGCATTTCCTTTCTTGAACCCTTATTGCTATAGGTATTCATCTAGTCTTAAATACCACACTCTCAGGGCCTTCTTGAGACCATATAAGGCCTTCTTCAACTTGCAAACATAATTTTCCTTCTCTGATAGCTGAAATCCTTCTAGCTGCTTAATGTAGAATTCTTCCTCTCGATCTCTGTTTAGGAATGTTGATTTCACGTCCATCTGATATACTTTAATATTTTTGGAACATGCATAAGCCAGGACCAGTCTGATTTCTACAAACTGGGGAAAATGTCTCTTCAAAGTCTATAACTTCAACCGGATCATATCCTTACATACCAATCTTTCTTTGTTCCTGGTAACCTGTTCAACTTGTTTTTGAAGACCCATTTTGTACCAATGGTGTTCTTGTTCTTCGGTATTGGAACTAGTTCCCATGTGTCATTATTCTCTATCTAATCTAAATCTTCATCCATAGCTTTGATCCAATGTTCATCCTTGTTGGATTCTTCAAAACTGCTCGACTCAATAGTCGATAGTAGTGCTAGGTGTTGTTGTTCTAGTGAACAGATTCTTCTTTTGGTTTCAACTCCTACATCTTTATTTCCAATGATCTGTTCTGATGGATGATTTTTAGGAACTCGTTTTCTAGGTGTCTTTAGAGGTACCCAAAGATATTGCTATTCTTTCTCTACTTATGGATGCTGTTCTTCTTCATCTGATTTTTCATCTACTTCTTCTTCTTTCAAATATTCTTCGTGATCATGTTCCAATGAATATTTGCTACTTTCTTTTATCTTTCATCTATCTGTCTCATCAATAGTCACATTGATGCTTTCTATTATTATGTTGAGTATTAGATTTAAACATTTGTATGCTTTCCTTTTTCTTGAGTACCCAACCAATATGCCTTTATCAACTCGAGAATCAAATTTTCTAATCCTGCCATCTTCTCTTTTGATGTAACATTTGCTTCTGAAAACTCTGAAGTGATTCACATTTGCTGGTCTTGCTTTCCATAGATCGTATGGATTATTATCACTGTTATTTCTGAGCATTCCCATGTTCTGTTGCAACGATAATCCTACAAAAGAATGAAGAAGGATTCAAACAACCAATAGCCTTCTTCCACAAAATCCTCAGGGATGCATAATTAAGGTACAATATACTTGAGAAACAAGCTTACACAATGGTGAAATCTCTCAAGGATTTCAAAACATATGTATTGCATTCCAAAATAATCGCTTACATGCCGACCAACGCTATCAAAGACATCTTAGTTCAACCAGACAATGATGGAAGAAGAGGTCGATGGTTGGCTAAAATTCAAGAGTTTGATCTATAGGTGAAACTGACCAAGATAGTCAAAGGTCAATGCTCGGTGAAGCTATTAGCTTAATCAAATTTTAGAGCGCTGGGGATAAATAACCTCGAATCACATGTTTCTCTCCTAGATATAGAGGAAATTGATGAACAGACGCCCACGATTTAGATTGAAGATAATTTTTCTTTCTCCACCTGGTACCACGATATTGTCATATACCTCCTTACTCTTCAATGTCCGAACGACATGACTCCATATAAATAAAGAACTCTGAAGCCACTTGCAATTAAATATTGCATTGTTGTTGGAAAGTTGTATTTGAAGGATCCTCTAATTTTCTTGTTATGTTTCCTGACAGAAACTGAAACAGAAGGAGTCATTGATGAATTCCATGAAGGAATATGTGGGGGGCATCATGCCTGGAGAGTGACAACTTACAAAATCTTAACGGCTAGATATTATTGGCCAACTCTATTTAATGATGTGAATGCTAGGGTCAGAGCCTGCAATTCATGCCAACTGTTCACGGGTAAACAAAAGCTCCCTGCCCTACCTCTAATCCCAATAAAAGCTGAAGCTCCTTTTCAATAACGGGGCCTAGATTTCATCGGAGAAATCCATCCGCAATCAAGTGCTCAATACATATGGATTCTAACCGCTACTGATTACTTCATGAAATGGTTTGAAGCCATTCCAACTTGTAATGCTACAGATTCAGTAGTGATAAACTTCTTGGAAGAAAACATCCTGTCGAGATTTGGTTGTCCTCGGAAAATAGTCACTGACAATGCTCAAGCTTTTAAATCTATGGCCATGATCAATTTCTGCCAGAAGTACAATGTTGTTTTAAGTCATTCTACAACCTATTATCCTCAGGGAAATGGGTTGGCTGAATAGTCTAACAAGAGCCCGATGACTATAATAAAAAAGGTGTTGACAGAAAATAAAAAAGCTTGGCACATCCACCTAAAGTATGCCCTATGGGTGAACTGAATCGGCACTAAGAAATCGATAGGTATGTCCCCTTTTCAATTAGTTTATGGTATTGATGTTGTCCTTCCTATCAATATTTCTCTTCCTGTGATGAAAATCTGGCAGGATGCAAATGAAGAGCCAAACGACGTTACGAGAAGGATAAATCAAATCATTGAAGTTCAGAAAAATAGAGTGGAAATAGATGATAAACTTCAAAAGTACCAGGATAATATGAAGGCACTTTTCGATAAAAAAGATAAAGATAGGTAGTTTCTTCCTGGCGATCTAGTCTTAAGGTGGGATGCTAGAAAAGAGGATGCAGGGAAACATGGCAGTTTTGATCATCTCTGGTTTGGACCATTCAATATTGCAGCTGCAGAGGGAAAAAATTCTTTCTTACTAGAAAATATCGATGGAAAAATATTGGACGTTCCTATCAATGGGTGTCACTTAAAACATTTCATGCAGTAGTCATATTTCAAATTTCCATTGTATATATCAGTTTAGATTAATGTTTTTTTTTCAATTTGCAATTATTTTTCCTTTGTAAATTATCCAAGTCATGTTTTGTAAATAGTTTCAATAAATCATGTTAACTTGACATCATCAAAATAAAATATAAAAAACATTTGTATCACGTACCATCTCTATTATGCCAAATTTTCTGATGTTTCACATTTCATTCCTGTGTAGAGTATATCTTGTGAAAAGAGAGATAGGGATGCATCAGAACCCAACGCTCATCTTTTAAAACATAATAGGTGATAAATCGATGATCCACCTAATTGAAAGTTCAAAAGGAAAACGAGGTATGAGCTCCTACCTTTCTAACTCAAATAAGATTTTCAAGGAACTCTTCGAAGAAAATGGGAAATAAGTTTCACTTGAAATAATACTGTCACCTAACCTAAAATCAAAGGGGTATAAAATTACAGCTTAAAATGTTATACCTATAAAATTCTAAAACCATCTCCGAATTAAAAATAAAATAATAATAAACAGGTTGGAAGAAATTCTGAATTAAATACACAAACTTATGTGGGATTGGAATTTTTGTGTCTGGTCTTCCGAATCCTCATTGGGTAACTTTGTCTATCCCCAAGTTCTTACCCACTTCAAACTTCCTTTACCCTTGCTTAATATTCATAAAAAGAAGGAGGCTCACCTTGACTTGAAGAACTCAAAAACATATTCTCAAAACGAGGTTAGGCAAAAATCTTTATCCTCCTTGGATTTCAATTGAAAAAGTATGTCTAGGCTAATCCTAGTAATTTTAGCTCTTTTATCAGATTTTAAGTCGACTGATTCACTCAAGGTTAATCCCTGAAGAGATTAATATTCCCATAAATTTCTCCCCTATAGGCGAAGGTGTATTGAAAATTGGAAGAGAGTTAGTTTCAAAGTATGCTCAAAATTGTTGATAGACCTTCTTTTCAAAGATTTTAAACAGACATCATCCCCTTGTGTGATACATACTGATTGATTTCCCCCACTTCAAAATATTAAAATATAAGACAGATGGTGAAAGGAAATTCATAATTTGATTGCTCCCATCTAGTCCAAAAAGAGATGATGAAAGGAAATTCATATAATGATTGCCCTCATCTCAGCAAAGTACAAAAGTACTGATTGAAGTGGTGAAAGGAAATTCAATGGGAGAAGCGGACAACTTCATTGGGGTACTGAACATGTTCGCTGGTAGTGAAGCAATGTCTATGATATCTGCAAGGATGTCATACATATCCATATAATATACTCTGTCTTCTAGCTCTACTTCCGGTGATATTTACTCTCTAAACCAACTAGGGACTACCTAAAATAAACTATTACATATGCTTAACCTTGACACAAATGAAGTCGGTCGGAGTCTGATATTTCAATTAAAGCTATTTTGATTATCCTAAACAATTCTAAAATCAGTTTTAAGAAAATGAAATTTTAAATAGCCTGACTTAAGAGCAATTAACTGAATATGTTTCGGAGGTTCTCAAGATTTGGTTAAGTTAATTCTTTTATGAATGATTAATTCTTGAGTAATACTGGAAAATGTTTTTCAAAAAGAAATAATGACTCCATTTAACCAATAGAGGCACTTGGTCTACTGTTCTTTCGTGCCTCACAAGGAGACACAATCTACAGATGGAGCCTATGTTGGAACAAACACAAATTTGAACTTTTGAGTTTTATATTTTTCACCTTTTAGGAATAAATTTTACACAAAATGGAATTTTAATTAAATCAAATGCATTGGTTATCATTTGAAAATAAAGCGTGTACATTATCCGTCGTCGATGATTTCCCTTAATATAAATCAAACGATCCAAATAATCTCCGTGGTTCTGGAATCGCAGAGTTTTAGAGAAAAAGTCCCTAACGGTCATTTCAGAGCCTCGCGCTTCAGATGTTCCCATTAGTCTAAACGACAAGAACCCCGAAGTTTTGAAACCCAAAAATAACCACCCATGATAAACCTTAAAGAACTCATGAACATGAGTCATAGAACACGTGTATTTTAAATATTTCATAAGTTGACACGTGACACCTATTTTTAAAGTTTACGTTGCATGATTCACATGCTCTCGGGTGACACATTGCACATGTTTCTTCTCGACACATCACCCAGAATGATGTCGTCTCTGCCACGTCACTCCGGGAGATGGCCCATCGGAAGTTTAACAAAGAGTAAGTTCACCAATCACCAAATTTTCAAAACGCCGAAGCATTGGACTTTTCAAAGAGTAAAAAAGAAACTAATGAAACATCTAATGACGAAAGTTAAACGTGATTAATTAAGGCTTAAGGAAGTTTACTCATAATTATTTACTTTGCGGTTTTGTATTTTGGGAAACCTCTCTTGTGCTATTTTCAAAACCCCCAAAATTTGAACTTCCGAAACACTTGAAGTAAATTCAACGTTTTAAAATGCGGTTAATTAAGATGTAAAAGTGATTATTCAAAATTTAGCTGCTCCACAAATTTGGGATTCGCGAAGTCTCCACCATGTCACATCCTAAGCTCCCGAACGCGAACCATCGAGTTATTAATGGAATTTATGGTTGATTAGAAATAATGATTTTGAACGAAGATTACGAATCGTCAGGTAGTCATTTCCCTTGAAGGTAATAAATTCCTCATCAATGAGTCTATATGAAAATTGATAAACTCTGGTTTGAATAAAAGCACTTCAATGTCTAAATCATTTTCATCTTTCGCAATTAGAAGTTTTATCTTTTGAAAGACTCACAAACTCCCCCTGCAAAAGGTAACCTCGCTCTGTTTCCTTAAAGATTATGGCACCACAAAAAACACCGAAGAATCTTGATCAAGCAGGCGAGGATTAGAATATGAATGCATACATTCTTTCATACACTAATCCACGAGTCGTGGATACCATTAAAACTTGGACACACGTTTTTGAGATCATGGAGCGAGAAATCATCAACTGTCCAGAAGACTCCATCGAAGAGGATGATGATTCTTATGAAGCTAAAATTAGACATATAGCATAGTTGAAGCTTCACAAGATAGCTGCACGAGCGAGAATCATGCCTTACAACAACATGATAGGTTGAGCCCTGGAACATGTCGATATCCATACCAGGAGCATCATTAATCACCACCAGGTCACCATCGGCTCTTTCTGACCAGAACATATGCAAGTAATGTATAAACTCTCCCATGTTCCTAAATATACTTACAATGTTGCATTCCTTTTTGAATTCGAGGGAAAATAATGCATCCAATACGCCATGAACAATCATGATATCATTAAGACTTGGTGGGGGAATTTAGAGAAATTCAGAACTGATGCCCATGGTACATATCCCACAACGTCTTTAGATGCTCATATGTTGTATGTGGCTATGATGTTATGTCGTCTATTCGGAAAGAAGAGCCATACACATTTCTCGGTGGAATGGGTAGCTATCATGCATGAGGTAGCCAAGCATTATACTTTCAATTGGGCCAAGATGCTGTTAGATAATTTGGCCAAAGAGATCGTTGATTATAAAACAACAAAAGAAAAAGGGCAGTCTACCCCTTTTTACATGTCTGCATATGTTATGGGTGCCCTATGCTTCATAACTCCTTTTCCCTTGATGAATTGGAGTTGGACCTCGAAGAGTGATGAGCCTATTGATTTTTATCACTCAAAGTTATGGGAGGAGAAAGCTAAGGATTTCTTTTTTGAAATCTATCATAATGTCGTAATACCTGTTCACATGGCCATTTATGGTCACTCGCCTCCCCGAATTTTAGAGAGGATTATGGGAAACCTGGGGAAGCTCGTATATTGGTTCATTGAGAAGAATTTCTCCTACATCAGAGTGTTCAGTTGCTCTGTTCCCCCCATGCTCTCCCAAGATTTCTACCCGAAAGGATGGTTTGCAGAGAAGTGGTGTACCAGACAATAGCAGGAGGCATCAATAAGGAGATCAAAGAAACTCAAAGCATCTCAGAAAAGGTATGGCCGACTTTCCCCGTTTAAGTTGGCATGTTTACGTTATTGGATTTTGGCCACTCTAAAGTTGAGGCCACAACACTAGAGGATGTCAAATTTGTTGACCTCGAGTTCAAGAAGCATGATCCACACAAGATTGTGGAAAACCACATGGCTCAGTTCAACATGAAGTAGTATACGCATGAGAACTCCCCATATGACGAAATATTCAGAGGGGTGAGATCTTATGAGGAAGTCTAAGGCAGATTCCTGACCCTACCCCCAGACCAACAAGATGGTTTCCTTAGCTTTTAGAAGCACGGGCAGAATAATCTGCCAAAGATTCTATAGGGAGAATCAATAACCAAGCCTCCTTCACAAGAAGCTAAGTCTATAGAATCTGAGCCGAGCTCCTCCACTAAGCCCAAAGTCTAAAAGGTCCCCAAAAGCCTAGAGGTATTATTTTAGGAGACAAGAATTTCACTATCAAGGTTAAATGATCCACAAGTGATAGCCCGATTCGAGGCCTTCATGAATCCATGAAAAATTGTCTCTCATTCAACCCCAACAACCCCTGCTGGCACCCCTAGTACAACAGAGCAACAATATTCCACCAAATTTGCCTCCCCCATTTCATCATTAGCTCCTTTACAGACCAACTTCGGGAATCCCAGTTCCGAAGTTACTTTTGTGAGTGATATTACTCCCATCTTTCCCGAAGAGATGCCTCCTTCAGATTTTTTCTTTAGTAAAAAGAGGAAGGCCATCGTGAAAAGAGAATCTTATCAGAAGGATGGAGTCATAACTAAAAGGAAAAGACTGGTGTAAGACGGTAATAACCAGGATGGTCTAGAATTTGTAAAGGATTTTGCGGGTTCGTTAGGTGATTTTTCCATGACCAATCAATGGTCAGTGGAAAATTTGACCGAACAACTGCGAGATAAGTGCCTATTGGTGGAACACTTGCAAAAATAGATATATATTGCAGAGTAGACTACCAGGAACAAAATGAGTCAGGATTTCGAGCAAATCAGGGCTAATGATCGGCAACAAATTCAAGAACTTCAGGCTAACCTTGAGCTGCTCCAACAAATTTCACAAACCAACCAAGGTCTGGTCACTCAACGTGACAAATTGATAGAACAGTTGCAAGCGAGATTGAACCTGACTGAAGGTACCATGATAAATATCTCAGCCTTCAAAACTCAAGCGTTGGAAATCAATGAGAAGCTGGAAGTTTCCCAACATGACCTTTATTTGAAAGTAGATGCCATACATAAGTTCTATCAGGCAGTGGACCTTTCCCTAAAGGATATCTATGTCAAAGAAAAAGAGGCCCGCTCAACCCAGTCTAAGTTCCAAGAGGCCCTCATATTGATGCAGAAAGCCAATGCTCCTGATTTTCCTCTTCTCTCTTATTCAGATCAATTAAGAGGTGAGATGGCCCTAAAGATATGGGAAACAAATCTGGAAGAAGGTAAGAAATATACTAGAGAAGTGAAAGAAGCTTTCCTAGAGGCATTGTCGTCATTAAACCAAAAGCTTATTGAGTTTGAGGGGAGCAATATCTCAGAAGCCCTGGGGCAAATTGAGATAGAAATGAATTAGCAAAATTCCAGAAAGAAAAAAAGAAGAAACTCTGGTAGCCATTCAATCAATGAGCCAGATTGATCTTCTTAAAATCAATAAGTGGCTAGTTCATCCAAGTTCACAGTTTCAGGCTACAGTCCAAGAGGTGAACAAGATCCAGGAAAAGCTGCCCCAAATACAAAGGAAATGGTTTGCCTTCGAAGTAAATGAAAAGATTGATCCCTCAAGGTTCATGGTGGCATTAATGGATAGATGCACCAAGTGCATGGAACATGGAAAAATAGGCATAGCTGGGAGCAAGTGAGAAAAAGTGCGCAGTATCCATTCCTTCCACCCTCTCCACCTTTCACCTTCCAACAGTCACTTACCTCATCCACCCTCATTCTAACCTTCACTCATCCCACCTCATCATCATACCCTTGTTCCCTCATCATTCTTTCCATAAACGATTACTCTTCCTTGTGACTGTTATCCATCCCTTGACGAGCCCATGCTGCGCTATTCGTTTGATTATCCCCCCTCCATGACCTCGACTATAACTCATAAACCTACTGCATATATCTAGAGGGACAGATGGAAACAAAAATAAATGATTAATACAATATGCCAAATGATTATGGTAGCGTTAATGACACGTGTACCTAGCCCAAGGGACTAAGGAAAAGGAGCGCTTCTACCAGCAGATGAAGAGACAGAGGAGAGCACCATCAAAACTCATCAAAATTTACACACTATTGTTTTATTAGGATATATGCTATTTTTAGTTAAATACTATAAGAAGTCCAACAATTTTCAGTTGTGATAGATTTTGTATAAATACATAGATTTAAGATCTGTTCAAGGCTGCTTCTTGCCGGATGTAATAGTGAAACTCTCTTTTTGAGTATTAATACAAGTGCAAACAAAGATTCTAATTTTCATTCAGTTTGAGTCATGTGTTTCTTCTGTGTTTCCATTTCCCCGAATTTCTTTATGCAATTCCTTGAAAAGTGATTGATTGCAATTTAGTATTACAACTACTGTGATCATATTATACCAGTAATTCATTAGGTAAGCAATTTTTACTTTGTATTTACTGTGAGTAAAAAAAGACCTACGATCTGCGTGAATTACTGCATTTCATATCTTGTTCAAGGGTGCATTCCCTACTTTTCTTCCACTGCAAACAAGGTGAGACTCATCTGCAATTGATGCCTAGATTTGTTTAACAATTTTGTAATTTTTCTTCACACCATTTGATATTATAATTGCGACTCAGATAGAGAAATACAACCTCTGTACTGTCCTATTATTAATTTCATTTAAAGATCATTTCTCATAGAACTAAAGGTAGGAAAAGCACTCATTTAAAACATTTTTAAACACTCCTGATGCCTGACATTACTCTTTGAGCCTTAGGATTAATCTCAGGAACAACAATACATAAACAAATTTACATGACAATAATTTAAGAAATAAAATTCTACAATTTAACAACTCCATCAACAGTTCCAACCAAAATCTCGTATTCCTCTCAACCCGACGACTCAAGGAATACACCATTCGTTTATTAGGGCTAACGCAAGGAATGTGCCATTATTTTATCAGGCCCCCCAACATAGGTTGGATAGGACTCTAATATGTGGTTCCAGAACTCTAGCTACCCAAAATAGATTCTTGCATCTTATCTTTCATTTTCCTCAAAATTGACAAAAAATTGTGGGTATTCCTCCCACATATCTTCTTCATTCTCCCATGTTTTATCTTCAGGACCATATTAGTCCATTGAACCTTTACCATCCCTATGTCTTCGTTCTTGAGCACTTTGATTTTTTGGTTCATGATGCGTACTGGTTCCACCCAAAAATCCCCTTCATTTTCCACTTGAATCATAGTCCAATCAATTATGTGGTTAGGGTCAAGCACATATTTCTTTAATAACGACACATGAAAAACATTATGCACTATCATGGATGTAGATAATGTTAACATGTATGCAATTCGCCCTATCTTCTCTAGTATTTTAAAAGGGCCACAATATATTGCTGCCAACTTTGGGCATCAACCCAATCTTATCAAACTTCTTTTCAGTTTCACTTTGAGAAAACAAATGTTCTCCCACTTTAAATTCTCTAAACACTCTATTCATATCTGCATAAATTTTCTACCTGTCCTAGGTAGACTTTAAATTCTTCCTAATATTTACCATCTTCTCTTCCATTTTCTTTAACAATTCTAGACCAATGCTAGCTTTGTCTGTTGGGTTATCCCAACTCACTGGTGTGCCACATTTACTGCCACAGAAAGCTTCAAATGACTCAATTTTAATGAGGCTTGATACCCATTATTGTAATCAAATTACACTAAGTGTATATAGTCTTCCCACTTTGATGTCTAGTCCATCACATACATTTTTAGCATGTCTCCAATGATTCTATTAGTCCTCTGTGTTTTCCCATCTGACTCTGGGTGATTAGTTGTGCTAAGGTTTAAAGTTTTCCCAAATCCCTTGAATTTTTTTTTCCAAAATTTAGAGTTAAATTTTGGATCTCTGCCTGAAACATTTTCCTTAGGAACTCCATGTAACCTGACAACTTCCTTCATGTAAATATTTGCAATGTTTGTTTCCTTGTGTGTTGTCTTCACAAGAATACAATATGCATATTGTGTTAATTTATCCACCATCACCATGATGGAATCATGTTTTTTCATTATTCGGGGCACCTTTGTAATGAAATCAATGGTAGCCACTTCCCATTTCCACTCAAGAATTGGAAATGGATATAGTATCTCTGCTGGATGTCTATGCTATGTCTTCACTTTTTGGCATTCTAGATACCCGACTATGTAATTAGCCACTTCTTTCTTCTTTCTTGGCCAAAAGTATTGGCTTCTTATAACTGCAATTGTCTTTTGATATCCCGGGTGCCTAGCATATGACACATTGGGCATTTCCCTTAGCACTATATTTTTCATCTCTCCTAAATTTGGCACATATATCTTTCCTTTGTACATGAGGATTCCATCCTCTTTCAACTCATAATAATTAAATTTCCGTTGTAAAATTCCTTGTTGTAATGTTTATTTTATTTTTACATATTGTTGGTCTAAATTTGCAGCCTCTAAAATTCTCTCTTTCAAATCTATGCTAAACATATTGATGGCTGAAATATGCACTTCATGAGATCTTCGTTTGAGTGCATTAGCCACCTGATTTTCCTTTCCTTTTACATGCTTGATTTCAAAGTCATATTCACTCAAAAAATCTACCCATCTAGTTTTCCTGGCATTTAAGGTTGGTTGTCCAAAAAAATGTTTCAGACCACATTGGTTTGTTCTTAACTCAAATCTTCTTCCCATGAGGTAATGTCTCCACATTTTTAATACATGGACAATTTATACCAACTCCAGGTCATGTGTATCATAATTCCTTTCATGCTCTTTTAATTTTCTAGATTCATAGAATACCACATGATCCTTTTGATTGAGGACTCCATCAAGCCATTCCTTGCATGCATTCATGCACACTACAAAGTATTCATGTGGGTCTTCAATATTTAATATTGGTGCACATGTCAAAATATCTTTTAACTGTTGAAAATTTTCTTCACATTTGGGAGTCCATTCAAAATTCACTCCCTTCTTTTTCAAAGAAGTGATTGGGGTTGCAATCTTTGAAACCCCCTTTATGAATCTTCGATAATAACCAACAAGACTCATAAAATATATGACCTCAGTGACATTTCTTGGCACTGGCCATCCTCTAATGGCCTCTATTTTATCAGTATCAACTGCTATCCCATCTGCTGAAATAATGTGCCCCAATTAATGAATCTTGTTTTGATAAAAGATGCACTTACTTAACTTGGAATACAACTTATGTTCTCTCAAAACTTGTAGCACCATTCTTAAATGTTTCTCATACGTTTCTTCTATATTGGAGTAAATCAGATTATCATCTAAGAAAATAATTACAAACTCGTTCAAGTATTCCTTGAAGACTCCATTAATCAAGCACATAAAAACAATTGGGGCATTTGATAGCCCAAATGACACAACTGTAAACTCATAATTCTCATATCTTGTTCTGAATGTTGTCTTGTTGATATATTCTTCCTTTATCCTCACTTGATGATAACCTAATCTCAAGTCAATATTGGAAAATATTCTTGCACCTTTCAACTGATCAAAAAGATCATCAATCTTTGGCAAAGGATATTTGTTCTTTATGGTGACCTTATTCAACTACCTAAAATCAATACACAACCTTAAGGTCCCATCCTTATTATTTACAAAAAGAACCGGGGCTCCCCAAGGTGACACACTTGAGCATATATACCCCTTATTTAACATCTATTCAATCCCTAACTACCAGCCCTTTCGACAACACCTACGAAGCAAATGCAGTCTCACTCGAGGTAGAAGTAGGGGGGGTTATAGGACTCAAGTGTCTGTAACCAAGATGGGACACAAATATGTGATTATAACACTTCACAGAGTACTTAGGAACAACACACATTAATTCATTAGCTTTATTCACATCACAGATCAAACCCTAAGTATAGATCGACGCAGAAACAATGACAAAATACACATCGCATTTAGCATCAGAAGTTAGATCTAACACATTCAACATAAACAAAGCACTAAGCATTCATAGACCTATACATCATTCATAGAATTTAATGCACTAAGAAGATCCACATCATAACATTATAGCACAAAGAAAACCATCAACACACAATATACGTGGTTCACCCCAGTGTGGGGCTACGCCCACCAACTGATTCTTCTTCTTTATTAGTCCTCAATATCTTACATTCATCTGCTCCTTTGCACTAAGCCACATAGCCAATCTTCGCACCAGACATGTGATCTGCGCACTATGCACCAGATCCACCTTTCTAAAATCAGGTCAAGGCACAAAGCCAACTCCTCTACTAAACACACAGCCTTACATACACAATCTGTTGCACTAAGAAACTTGGAGTCACTTGCACTTAGGCAACACTTTCTTTTGCACTTAGCTACATACTACTACTTCTACATTACATCCTTACATATTTATACTTTTACAAAAAGGCCTAATCATGGGTAAAACCATGGTTCGATATCCCATAACCCATTACAAAACCCTAACAACCCCATGTTGGGTCCACAAAGACCACAAAACAAGTGAGATCCGCGATCTTAACTCCGCCTGGGCACTACTTCCTTGATCACTGCATCGAAGTCCAAAAAGTGGTCAAACCTGACCAATGTTTCCTTAAAACTTGGTCAAGGGCCAACAAGTGCCCAACACTCACCTGTGACTCATCCAGAGTCACTTAGATCTGGGCAATGCTTCTTCGAAGGGCTCAAGATTAGCTCGAGATGCCTCGACTTGTTGCTTCGCCTGAGCTTCCTGCTCAATGAAATCCTGGATAATTTTCTCTGTAATAGGCCCTTCCAGGCGCTGTTCCACTCTCGCAACCACTTGGTCTAGTTGTGATCCTTGTCCTTCGATCTCTTCAAACATCGCGCATGCTTCCTTCTGCACCGGTTGTAGCCTCTGTGTAACTTTCATCACTTTTCCCTGGATGGCAGTAATCTGCTAATGGGTCACGCACTGTTCTTGTGATCTCTTCATTCTCTTGACTGCAGTGAGTGACTTCATCTATGCTTGAACTATCAGTGCCTACTGTTTTGCCTCCTGTAGCTGCGCTTCTAACTTCCTAAGCTCTGGGACTTACGTGACACGTTCATAGGTCTGCGTGCTTCTATCGCTTAGCTTCTTACATTCTAAGGCAAGGACTCTAATCCTTTCCACTGCGCTCTTAGTGGCTTCTTCCCTCTAGTTGTGCACTTCCTGCAGAGTGCTTGGTACTGCTTGAATCTCCAACTCCATTATCCATGCTTGAAGTTGTTGGACGGCCTCAATGAGCTTCATCACTTGAACTTCGACTATCTCATGTTCCTCCTGTTCCAAGCCTGGCAAAAAGCAAAGTTCTTTGCTCACCACTTCTTTGACTGTAGTCTGCTATGCGAGAAACTGGTCCTTTTCTCAATGTATCTTCATTTTGTCTTCCTCGAGCATCGCCCATAACTCATATTTCTTGTTTTCGTAAGCGGTTACACAGTACCGTGCAACTTGTAGTTGCTCCAAGATCTCCTCTTTCTCTTTCTTCAAGGATTCTATAGCTTGTTCCTTTTCTTCTAGAAATTTTTGAAGCCGAGCCTCTGTTGCATCTACAAGTCTTCGAAGTTGGGCTGGATCATCCCCCAACTTTGCAGTCATTGATGAAGAAGGCGCAGTAGGTACTGTGTGACTCAATTGAATGGCTCGCCTCATTTCCTTCAGTTCCCTCTCAACTCTTACATACAACTCTTCTTTCTTTGCACCGTATCTTTGTAAGAGGTCTTCAGACGCATCCTCCATTGCTCTGTGGACTATATCGATGTCATCCTCAGTGAGTGTGGTCTCCATCTGAGGCTTGCTGACATGGGTCTTCTTTCTTGCTGAAGTTTTATGCAGAGAAACCTTCCTCTTCTTCGATGTTTCTGTCTCAGTAGGGGGATCCTTCGGTGGTGTAGCTTCGCCTTCTCCTTTCTTTTCTCCTTGTTACACATTATTTTCT